>JAOZJS010000875.1:0-18176 GCA_025882695.1 Amerodectes protonotaria
ACCATGCCGCGCGCGAACAGCTGCTCGTTGCGCAGCGCTTCTTCGAGCGACAACACGGGCGTTGCGCACGCGTCGGCATCCTTGAGCAGCGCGCACCACGCATCGCGCGGGCGCGTGCGGAACAGCAGCGTGAGCAGCCAGCGCAGCGGCCGCAGCGCGCGGCGCGCGTAGCGCGGGTCTTCCATTTTTTTACCGAACGGCTGCAGTTTGGCTTGGACGGCGGCTTGGGCAGCGGCGCCCCGCCCATCCGCGCCTGACGTGGCGGCGTCCGGCACATCTGCGTTCGCGCCGGAATCGGGCGCGCGCGGCGGCTTCGCGAACTTGCGCGCGAGCGCGCGATTGATCCACTCCGGCAGCGCGGGCGCGAGCCCCGTCAGCAACGCTTTCAGAAATTTCGGCTCGAGCGCGCCGACCGCGAGGTAGCGGCCGTCGCGGCAGCGGTAAATCGAATAATTGGGCAGCGCGCCCGTGAAGACGTCGCGCCCGCGCGGCATGGTTTCGCCCATGCGCCGCAGCGACGCGAGCGCCATCACCTGCAACGCGGCCGTGCCGTCGGTCATGCTCACGTCGACGAACGAGCCGACACCCGACGCGCGCGCGCCGATCAGCGCGGCCAGGATGCCGATCGCGCAGGTCAGCGAGCCGCCCGCGAGATCGGCGATCTGCACGTTCGACATGCACGGCGCGCCGCCGAGCGGACCGCTTTGATCGAGCGCGCCCGAGATCGCCAGATAGTTCATGTCGTGGCCGCCCCAATCGCGGTACGGGCCCGTCTGGCCATACCCCGTCAACGCCGCATAGACGAGGCGCGGATTGATCTGCTTGAGCACGTCGTAGCCGCAGCCGAGCCGGTCCATCACGCCGGGCCGGAACGATTCGAGCAGCACGTCCGCATCGGCCACGAGCGCCTTCAGGCGTTCGACGTCCTCGGCGCGCTTGAGGTCGAGCGTGACCGAACGCTTGCCGCGGTTGACCTGCTCGAACAAGTCGCTCGCGGCTCGCGCGTAGTCGCCGTCCGGTTCCTCGACCTTGATGACCTCGGCGCCCAGCTGCGCCAGATACAACGAGCAAAATGGCCCCGGCAGCAGGCGCGACAGATCGAGCACGCGCACGCCGCGCAGCAGGGGGTTGACCGCCGAGGCTTGCATGATGGCTTCGCCCTTGCGTCAGACCAGCGCGGAGCGGTCGAACCAGCGCGGAATCTGCGTCGCGAGCAGCATGTCGCCGGACAGTTTCAGCTTGCCCGTCATCACGGCCGTCATGCCGTCGAGCTTGCCGGTCAGCAGTTGGACCAGATCGTCGTCGGACAGGCGCAGCGTGATGTTCGGCGCCGCCGCCTGGCCCTCGGTAACGGTGCAGACGCCGTCCTTGATCGTCGCGTAGACGGGGCGAGAGATGTCGAATTGCAGGGTCTTGTCGACGTCGGGACCGCCGCGATAAACGGTCGGGAGTTGCAGCAGCGTATCGATTACGGACATGGTGATTCCAATTGATGCGATAAAAAATGCGGTAGGAGAATCGCGGCACGGACGCACGGCCCGTGCCGGCTCGACCGACCGATCACTTACTCAGTCGCCGAAGCGCTTGCCATTTTCCGCCATGTCGATCAATTTCGCGCTCGGCGCGAAGCGTTCGCCGTATTTCGCGGCCAGTTCCTGCGCGCGCTGCACGAACGCGCGCGGGCCGTACGCATTGACGAACTGCAGCACGCCGCCCGTCTGCGGGCAGAAGCCGAGCGCGAACACGCTGCCGATGTTGGCGTCGGCGACGTTCGTGACGATACCCGCTTCGAACGCGTCGACGGCTTCGAGCACTTGCGCGAACACGAGACGGTCGATCACGTCGCGCTCGTCGAGCGGCGCCTGCGCCGGAAAGTGCTGCGCGAGTTCCGGCCACACGCGCTTGGTCTTGTCCGCATAGTCGTACAGGCCGCGGCCGTCCTTCTTGCCCGTGCGGCCGAGATCGACGAGCTTCTGCAGCATCTCCTCCGCGCCGTTCGGCCGGTACGCCGCGCCGAGATCGGCCTGGGTCTGCTTCATGATCATCAGCGGCAGCGTCAGGCTCACCTCGTCGAGCACCGTGAGCGGACCCACGGGCATGCCGGCCTTGAGGCCGGCCATGTCGATGCGGCGCACGTTCTGCCCCTCGGCCACGAGACGCGCGCCTTCGAGTATGTAGCGCGAGAACACGCGCGAGGTGTAGAAGCCGCGCCCGTCGTTGACGACGATCGGCGTCTTGCCGATCTGCAGCACGAAATCGAACGCGCGCGCGATCGTCTCGGGCGCCGTCTGCTCGCCGCGGATGATCTCGACGAGCGGCATCTTGTCGACGGGCGAGAAGAAGTGGATGCCGACGAACTGCGCGGGGCGCACCGACGCCAGGGCCAAGCCAGAGATCGGCAGCGTCGAGGTGTTCGACGCGTACACGCCGTGCGCGTCCATCTTCGCCTCGGCCTCCTGCGTGACGCGCGCCTTGAGTTCGCGGTTCTCGAACACGGCCTCGATCACGAGATCGCAGCCGGCCAGATCGGCCGCGTTGTCGGTCGCATGAATACGCGCGAGCAACGCTTCCTTCTTCTCGGGCGTGCTGCGCTTCTTGGCGATGGCCTTGTCGAGAATCTGCGCCGAATAGTGCTTGCCCTTCTCGGCCGCTTCGAGCGAGACGTCCTTGAGCACGACGTCGATGCCGGCCTTGGCCGCGACGTACGCGATGCCCGCGCCCATCATGCCCGCGCCGAGCACGCCGAGCTTCTCGACCTTGCGCTGCGGCACGCCCGCGGGACGCGACGCGCCCTTCTTCAACGCGTTCAGCTGATACCAGAACGTGTTGATCATGTTCTTGCACACTTGCGACGTGGCCGCGTGCGCGAAGTAGCGGCTCTCGACTTCGAGCGCGTTGTCGATGTCGAGCAGGCCGCCTTCGTACACGCACGACAGGATGTCGGCCGCGGCCGGATACACGCCCTGCGTCTTCGCATTGGCCATCGACGGCGCGATCGAGAACACCTGTACCACCGACGGATGCTTGGAATCGCCGCCCGGGATCTTGAAGCCCTTCTGGTCCCACGGCTGCTGCACGCTCGGATTCGCGAGCGCCCAGGCCTTGGCCTTGGCGAGCAGGTCCGCGCGGTCCGTCGCGAGCTCGTCGACGAGGCCCACGCTCAGCGCCTTCTCCGGACGCAGCGCCGTGCCTTCGAGCAGCAGCGGCAATGCGTTCTGAATGCCGATCAGGCGCGGCACGCGCTGCGTGCCGCCGCCGCCCGGCAGCAGGCCGAGCTTGACTTCGGGCAGGCCGATCTGCACCTTCGGATCGCTGACGGCGATGCGCCGGTTGCAGGCAAGCGCGAGTTCGAGACCGCCGCCGAGCGCCGTGCCGTTCAGCGCGGCCACGACCGGTTTGGTGCTCTTCTCCAAGCGGCGTAGCTGCGCCTTGAACGCGTCGGCGAGTTCCATCGCCTCCTTGGGGTCTTGGATCGCATAGACCTTGTCGATATCGGCGCCGGCCACGAAATCCTTCTTGCCCGACGTGACGATCGCGCCTTTCACGGCGGCGTCGGTTTCGATGCGCGTAACCGCAGCCTCGAATGCATCGAACAGTTCGTCGTTGAGCACGTTCATGCTGCGCCCGGGCATGTCGATCGTGACGGTCAGGATGCCGTCCTGGTCCAACTCGGTTTGAATGGCTTGCGTGCTCATGGATCAGACTCGTTCGATGATGGTGGCGATGCCCATGCCCGCGCCGACGCAGAGCGTGACGAGCGCGGTGGATTTGTCCGTGCGTTCGAGTTCGTCGAGCACGGTGCCGAGCAGCATGCAGCCCGTCGCGCCGAGCGGATGGCCCATCGCGATCGCGCCGCCGTTGACGTTGACGCGGTCGAGATCGATGCCGAGCTCGTGCGCGGTGCGCATCGGCACGGCCGCGAATGCCTCGTTGATCTCGAACAGATCGATGTCGGCCGCGTTCATGCCCGCTTTGCGCAGCGCCTTCAGCGACGCGGGCGTGGTGCCCGTGAGCATGATGGTCGGATCGGAGCCGATCACCGACGCGGCACGGATGCGCGCGCGCGGTTTCAGGTGCTGCGCGGCACCCGCCTCGCGGCTGCCGATCAACATCAGCGCGGCGCCGTCCACGATGCCCGACGAGTTGCCGGCATGGTGGACGTGGATGACGTCTTCGAGATCGCTGTACTTGCGCAGCGCCGTGGCGTCGAAGCCCATCCTGCCCATCATCTCGAACGACGGCGCGAGCGTGCCGAGCTTGTCGAGCGACGCGTCGGGGCGGATCGTTTCGTCGTGATCGAGCACGACGATGCCGTTGACGTCGCGCACCGGCACGATCGAACGCGCGAAGCGGCCCTCGGCGCGCGCGGCCGCGGCGCGTTGATGCGAGCGCAGCGCGAACGCATCGACGTCCGCGCGGCTATAGCCCATCTGCGTCGCGATCACGTCGGCGCCGATGCCTTGCGGGATGAACTGCAGCGTGTCGTTGACGCGCGGGTCCATGTACCACGCGCCGCCGTCCGTGCCCATGGCCCAGCGCGACATGCTTTCCACGCCGCCCGCCACGACCATGTCTTCTTGTCCCGACATGACCTTCATCGCGGCCAGGTTCACCGATTCGAGGCCCGACGCGCAAAAGCGGTTCTGCGTGACGCCCGCGACCTTCTCGTTCCACCCGGCATACAGCGCCGACACGCGCGCGAGATCGGAGCCCTGCTCGCCGACCGGCGTGACGATGCCGAGCACTACGTCGTCGACGCGGCTCGTATCGAGCCGATTGCGCGACTGCAATGCGTCGTAGAGATTCTTGAGCAGCTGGATCGGCGGCATCTGATGCAGGCTGCCGTCCTTCTTGCCCTTGCCGCGCGGCGTGCGCACGGCGTCGTAGATGAATGCGTCTGACATGATCGGTCCGGAAAAGGGTTGAGCCTTACATGAAGCGCGCGATCAGTTCGCGCATGATCTCGTTGGTGCCGCCGTAGATGCGCTGCGCACGCGTGTCCGCGTAGATGCGTGCGATCGGATACTCGAGCATGAAGCCGTACCCGCCGTGCAGCTGCAGGCATTGATCGGTCACCTTCGCCTGCATTTCGGTCACCCACAGCTTGGCGGCCGCGGCTGCGTCGGGGCCGAGTTCGTTCTTGAGCACGAGTTCGACGCAGCGGTCGACGAACACGCGGCCGATCGCGATCTCGGCACGCATTTCGGCGAGGCTGAAACGCGTGTTCTGGAACGCGGCGACGGGCTTGCCGAACACCTTGCGCTGATCCGTGTATTCCTTGGCCAGATTCCAGCTCAACTCGGCCGCGGCTTGCGACAGGATCGCGATGATCATGCGTTCCCAGGCCAGCTCCTTCATCAGCATGAAGAAGCCCTGCCCTTCGACCTCGCCGAGCAGGTTCGAGCGCGGCACGCGCACGTCCTGGAAGAACAGCTCGCAGGTGTCCTGCCCCTTCATGCCGATCTTCTTGAGCGGCTTGCCCTTCGTGAAGCCCGCGCGGTCCGCCTCGACGAGGATCAGCGAGATGTTCTGCGCGCCGCCGCTCGTCTCGCCGGTTTTGGCGACCAGGATCACGAGATCGCACAGATAGCCGTTCGTGATGAAGATCTTGCTGCCGTTGATCACGTAATCGTCGCCGTCCACGATGGCCGTGGTCTTGACCGCTTGCAGGTCCGAACCCGTACCGGGCTCGGTCATCGCGATCGCGCCGACCGTCTCGCCGCTCGCGAGACGCGGCAGCCAGTAGCGCTTCTGGTCTTCGGTGCCGAAGTTCAGGATGTACGGCGCGACGATGTCCGAATGCAGCGCGAAACCGAGGCTGCTGTCGGCGGCGAGCGCCGCCTCTTCGATCAGGATCGTCGAGTAGAGACGGTCGCCGCCTCCGCCGCCGTATTCCTCGGGGATCGCCGTGCACAGGAAACCGAGTTCGCCCGCGCGGTTCCAGACCTTGCGGTCCACGTGCTGCTGCTCTTCCCAGCGCTCGCGGTTCGGCGTGACTTCTTCGTCGAGGAAGCGCCGGAACTGGCGCCGGAACTCTTCGTGTTCGGGCTGAAACAGGGTGCGAGGAATCATCGAGACATCTCCGAGAAAATCCGTCGGGCCGGCGCCGGTGCGCGCGGCCGGATAACTTGGTGCGCCGCTCCTCTCTATGTGTATTTTTTTTACACTTTTACTGAATTCCAGAGAGTTACAGCCGTCGATGTCATCCTATAATTCCTGCAAAAGCTAAGTCAATTATGCGAGATAGGGGTATTTACCAAGCGCCGCATAAAATGTAATTTCTATACACATTTGATTGATCGAACCATGAACGAACCCTTGACGAAGCGCCGCCCGAGCGTGGAAACGCGTATCGAGGAGGCCACCATGCGGCTGGCCGGCAGCAAGCCGACGAGCGAGATCACGTTCATGGAAGTGGCGGCCGAGGCGCATTGCTCGCTGCAAACGCTCTACCGCTATTACGGCAGCATGGAGAATCTGTGGATCGCGTGCTCCGCGCGGATTCTCAAGCATCTCGCCAATCGCATGATCGATCACCTGCAGGGGATCGCGGGCTACAAGGACAAGCTGCGCAAGGTCTTCTGGCTGATTCTCGATTTCTTCGAGCGGCACGACCAGTTCATCCGGCTCTTCATGGAGACGGTGCATTTCCAGAGCTGGGTCAACGATATTTCGTTCAAGCAGCCCGAGGTCACGCGCGTGGTGCTCGACCTGATCGCCGAGGGGCAGGCGAATGGCGTGCTGACGACCGAAGTGGATAAGGTCGCGATTCTCGACTTTATTTACGGCGTGGTGTTTCGGTTCGTGCAGATGCACCAGATTCGCCGCATCAAGCAGTCGAACGCAGAGCGGTCACAGGCATTGTTCGAGATGTTATGGCGGGCGATTGCCAAGCCGGGGACTTGAGGGCATTCGGATACGGCTCGCGCATCTCTCCCATACCCCTTTGCTTATACCTTCCAGTACGGAAGCGTACCGACTTTGTCTCGGCGTACGCGCAGCCTGCGTCCATACCTCTTGCCGCGGTCTCGCCCGAGGCGCTCGAGTCGACAACCTGGAGTCGGCCATGCGATCGCCCACGCAAGACATGAGCCGGAGCGCGCGAACCGCACATGCCGACGGTCGATCGGAGGAATTTGACCTGGCTGCCCCGCCGCGAATCCGGAGGACCGTTCGACTCAGCGGTTCTTCAACATCTTGTCACGACAAGGCGTCGCGCTTGGCGAGAATGTCCACCATTTCCGCCATGTTCTCTGTTCCCCAGGTGCACAGCGGGACGATCTTGTCGGCCAGGCTGCGGCCGAGCGGGGTCAGCGCATAGTCCACGCGCGGGGGCACCTCCTTGTAGTCGGTTCTCACCAGCACGCGGTCGGCCTCCAGCTCTTTCAGTTGCTGAATCAGCACCTTGGCGCTGACGCCATGGACGTTGCGCTTGAGCTCGCCGTAGCGCTTCGGGCCGTCGAGCAGGAAGTACAGGATCAGCGGCTTCCACTTGCCGGAGATGATGCTGAGCGTGGCAGCGAGCCCGTAGGAATAGCGGCCACCGCAATTTTGAGAGCAGTCGGTCATTTTAGTAGTTACCAAAAGGTGCATACTTGTAAGTAGGTTATCAGAAGTGCATGCTTGTCTCAAGTAAGCAGTTCCCTGCTTCCGTACAACTTCAAGGAAGGATGCACGACATGACCAGACTGAATGGAAAGACCGCTGTGATTACCGGCGGCGCTACCGGCATCGGCCGCGCCGCAGCCAAGCGCTTCATCGAGGAAGGCGCGTTCGTTTACCTCTTCGGCCGCCGGCAGGAGGCGCTCGACGCCGCCGTGGCCGAGCTCGGGCCCAACGCCCGTGCGGTGAAGGGCTCGGTCTCCGATCTGGCCGACCTCGACCGGCTCTACGCGGCGGTGAAGGCCGAGCGCGGAACCCTCGACATCGTCTTCGCCAACGCCGGGACGGGAAGCCCGCTTCCGCTCGGCAAGATCACCGTCGAGCAGGTTGACGAAACCTTCGACACCAACGTGAAGGGGACGATCTTCACGGTGCAGAAGGCGCTCCCGCTGATGGGTCCGGGCGGTTCGATCATCCTGACCGGTTCGAGCGCCGGCACGACGGGCGCGCCTGGATTCACGGCCTACAGCGCAAGCAAGGCTGCCGTGCGCAACCTCGCGCGCACCTGGGCGGAGGACCTGAAGGGCACCGGTCTGCGCGTCAACGTGCTGTCGCCCGGCGCGACCGCGACCGAACTCGCGAAGGAAGCGCTGGGCGAGGAAGGCCAGAAGGCCTACGGCGCGTTGACTCCGCTGCAGCGCATGGCCGATCCCTCGGAGATCGCGGCGGCGGCTGCCTTCCTCGCGTCGTCGGACAGCAGTTTCATGACCGGCAGCGAGGTAGCCGTCGACGGCGGCCTGGCGCAAATCTAACGCTGCGCTCTACGGCGCTCCGTGCGGTTATTCGGAGCGCCGTAAGGCTCGGCCAATCGAAGGGAAATATATGAGCTACGCAATTATCGGCTTCGGCAAGATCGGGCAGGCCCTGGCCAAGGCATTTGCCCGAAACGGCATCGAAGTATCCGTTGCAACCACGCGCGACCCCGAAAGCTTCGCATCCGCCGCGGCCGCGATCGGACCCACGATCATTCCCAAAAAACTGGCGGAAGCCGTCAAGGCGGACGTCATCTTTCTGGCGGTCCGTTTCGAGTCCTACCCGGATGTCGCGAAGGCGCTGCCCAGTTGGGACGGCAAGACCATCGTCGATGTAACCAACGCCTACGGCGTGCCGCCCGAGGAACTGGGAGAACAGCCTTCTTCCCAGGTCGTCGCGCAGGCCTTCGCCGGCGCAAAACTGGTCAGGGGCTTCAATCATTTGGGCGCTGCCGTGCTTGGCGAAGATCCGGCCGTACATGGCGGCAGGAGAGTCGTGTTTCTAACGAGCGACGATGACGGCGCTGCAGAGGAGATTGGCGCGCTGGCGAACAATCTCGGTTTCTCGCCGATCAAACTCGGCGGCCTTTCGGAAGGCGGACTGCTGGTGCAGGCGCGCGGGAATAGCTGGGGTCCGCTGATCTTCAAGGACTTGATCAAGTTCGACTGATGAATCGCGATCGCGGGCATCCCGCGATCCGCTGTAACGGAAATGGAGAGATTCGATGAGCATCGAAGAGAATGTCCAGACTGTGAAGGACTTTTTCGCAGCAATGGGCCGCGGCGATAAGCAAGGGCTGCTGGCGTTGTCTGCAGAAGATATCGAGTGGATCATTCCGGGAACGGACTGGCCGCTGGCCGGCACGCACCGCGGGCACTCGGAATTGGCGGCTTTGCTTCAGAAGGCTTCCGAAATGGAAATTTCTTCCTCGATCCCCCCGGAATACGTAGCGCAAGGAGACCGGGTGCTGGTCGTCGGCTTCGCCGAGGGGAAAGTCAAAGCCACGAATAAGACGTTCGAGGACAATTGGGTCTTCGCCATTACCGTTCGAGACGGCAAGCTGACGAACATCAGGGAGTATATCGACACGCAAGCGCTGGCGCGTGCCGCCGAGATCGACGCGAGCGTCAGGCCCTGACCGCAGCGAGCATGCCGTCAAGACGTTCAACACCCGCTTCGGTCACGTGCGTGCCAAGCATGAACGTTTGTGCGGCTTAACAAAAACTTATTGAAGCGATTTAAATTTTCGAATGTCCTTTTGGGGGGAAACGCGGCAATATCCTTTCATGAATCACGTTTAAGGATCTGATCATGTCGAGCAGAAACGCAAGCTTGCCGGCCAATTTCATGTCGGGCAGAAAGCCACGCGAGATGGCCCGCATGGGATTCGGTATGGCGATTCTCCTTGGCGGCATGGCTGTGGTCGCGGGAGATCTGGTACGGCTGGTCTAGGAAGTCAACTCTCGACTTCCGATACAACTCGCATATGGCGCTTGCTCCCCGGCCACATTGGACGATGAAATTTTAGGTGCGCGATCGGAACAATAGCGCGTCGTCCGCAGCCGCCCTCTACCGTTTCGGCAAAAATCGTATGGCGCCCAGCGCCACCACAACCAAGAGCGGCAGCATCAACACACTCCCCTCGGGCCCCACCGTTCCGCCCGTAAGCCACGCAGGCCCGCTCGTCTGACTGCTCAGCCAATGCCCCGCGCTCGTAGCGCCGCTATCGGCCACGCCGAACACGAACGACTGCGTCCAATCCCACGCCGCATGAAAACCGATGGCCCACCACAGAGATTGGGTGCGCCACACGATCAAGCACAGCAACAGCCCCGCGCCGACCACCGAAATCAAGCCAACCACCGTTTCGCCCGCATTACCGCCATGCGCCGCCGCGAATACGACCGCATTGATCAACGCGGCGAGCCACGGCCGGATGCCGCGCGACAAACGGAAAAACGCGTAGCCCCGGAAGATCACTTCTTCGCTGATGCCCACGAAAAGAAAGACCACGCCCCAGGCGAACCCGGCTTCCGCCAAGTAACCGACGGAAGCCGTCGATCGTTCGACATGGATGGCATGCAAGCCCGACAGCGTCGCGATCAATACCGACATTGCAACGATACCGACGCCCGCGCCTTGGACGAAAAAGACCAAACCGCGTGGATCACGCAATCCGTAATCGAGCCAAGAGCGCCGGTCGATCATGCTCATGATCTTGGTCGCAGCCAGACCGGCCGCGATCATCACGCATTCGAAGAGCACCGCCCGGCTTACCGTCACGCCCTCAGACGCATGGCCATGCGGAAACACTCGATGCAGCGCGAATATCGCACCGGCCATCAACGCCGCGACGATGATCCAGAACAGCAGCGTCGCCCACCCCGCGCGCAGCCCATCGGCACCGACCCAGATGCGCCTCAGATTCGCAAGCGTTAGACGACGTTTCGATACCGAACGACTGTTTGCCGAACACTGATCCATAGGGCCCCGTTGTGCGAGAAAGGATGGATAAGGGGGTAAGAACCCGCAGCCTAATCCCGATTCGTCGCAAGTATCAAGCCCCCGCAGCAGCCTCTGCGGGCGGCCGCAGTGCCGCGCAGTGCCGTATTCCCCCGCATTGCCGCGCCCGCGCGGCCCTCGTACACTGCCGGGACAATATCCGGAGACAGCGAGCCATGGCACACGATATGTACGACGAAGGGCTCGAACGCCGCGCCGCCAATTACGTCGCGCTCACGCCCGTGGATTTCATCGCGCGTGCCGCGGAGGTTTATGGCGACCGCCCGGCAGTCGTCTACGGCGATCTGCGCCGCACCTGGCGCGAAACCTATGCCCGCGCCCGGCGTCTTGCGAGCGCGCTGCAACACAGTGGTCTGGCACGCGGCGACACGGTCGCCGTGCTGCTCCACAACACGCCCGAAATGGTCGAGGCGCATTTCGGCGTGCCCATGCTCGGCACCGTGCTCAACACGCTCAACACGCGCCTCGAAGCCGATGCACTGCTGTTCATGCTGCGCCACGGCGAAGCGAAAGCGCTGATCGTCGATACCGAATTCGGCGCGTTCGCGCAACGCGTCGCGGCCGAACTGCCCGACATCCGCATCATCAGCGTCAGCGACATCCGCCCGGCCGATCCCGAGCAATTCCCGCGCGCCGTCGATTACGAAGCGCTCCTGCAAACCGGCGACCCGGCATTCGCATGGGAACACCCCGCCGACGAATGGGACGCGATCGCGCTCAACTACACGTCGGGCACCACGGGCGATCCGAAGGGCGTCGTCTATCACCATCGCGGCGCCCATCTGAACGCGATCAGCAACATCCTCGAATGGGACATGCCGAAGCATCCGGTGTACCTGTGGACGCTGCCGCTGTTCCACTGCAACGGCTGGTGCTTCGCGTGGACCGTGGCCGCGCGCGCGGGCGTCAACGTGTGTCTGCGCAAGTTCGACCCGCAGCGCGTGTTCGATCTGATCCGCACCGAGGGCGTCACGCACTACTGCGGCGCGCCGATCGTGCAAAGCGCGCTCGCGAACGCGCCCGAGGCATGGCGCGCAGGCATCTCGCACCAGGTCCGCACGCTCGTGGCGGGCGCGGCGCCGTCGCCGGCCGTGATCGCCAAGATGGCCGAGATCGGCTTCGATCTCACGCACGTCTACGGCCTGACCGAGGTGTACGGGCCGGCCGCGGTCTGCGCGAAGCAAACGGATTGGGATGCGCTCGACGAGGGCCGGCGCGCGGCGCTGAACGCGCGCCAGGGCGTGCGCTATCACCTCGAAACGGCGGTCGCGGTATGCGACCCGAGCACGCTCGAACCCGTGCCGCACGACGGCGAGACGATGGGCGAGATCATGTTCCGCGGCAACATCTGCATGAAGGGCTATCTGAAGAATCCGCGCGCGACCGAGATCGCGTTCCGCGGCGGCTGGTTCCACACCGGCGATCTCGGCGTCACGGCGCCGGACGGCTATATCCGCATCAAGGACCGCAGCAAGGACATCATCATCTCGGGCGGCGAGAACATCTCGAGCATCGAGATCGAGGACACGCTGTACCGCCACCCGGCCGTGGGGATCGTGGCCGTGGTCGCGATGCCCGATCCGAAATGGGGCGAAGTGCCGTGCGCGTTCGTCGAATTGAAGGAAGGCGCGCATGCGACCGAAGACGAATTGATCGCGCACTGCCGCCAGTTCCTGGCTGGCTTCAAGCTGCCGAAGGCCGTGCGTTTCGGGGAGTTGCCGAAGACTTCGACCGGCAAGATTCAGAAGTTCGAACTGCGCGCGAAGGCGGGGTCGCTGCAGGCGATCGATCTAGTTGAGGCCGAGAAAGCGAAAGTCGGCAGCCATACCAAATCAGAAAGTGGTAAGCCTCGGAAGTGAGAATCGCCCGGGCATCTACATATTCACTGCCGCGGGGGTGTCAGGATTTCCGTGTTCAAGGCGGGTTGAGTAATCACACGGCAGGCCGAACGACTCGATCCTGATAGAGGGTAGCGCATTGGTTCATGGCCGCCGTCCAATCCTTGACTGCACATCCCCAGTCGGCAGTGATATTGCGGAGCGCCAGCCAGAGGAGTTTAGCCGCCGCATCGTCGGTCGAGAAGTGCTTCGGGTCTTGATGATCTTGCGCAATTGCGAGTTGATATTTTCAATCGCGTTTGTGGTGTAAATCACCTTGCGTACGTCCGGCGGGAACGCAAAGAACGGAATCACGCGATCCCAGGCGTTACGCCATGCAGTACTGACCGTCGTGAACCGCTGGCCCCAAGGCCCTTCGGCAAACGCATCGAGCTCTGCCTGCGCGGCTTCGGCGCTCGGTGCCGTGTAGATCGGGCGGATTGCAGTGGCCAGTGCCTTGCGGTCCTTCCAGCTGGCATAAGCGAGACTGTTGCGAATCAGATGGACGATACAGGTTTGCAGCGGGGTGGCCGAAAACACGGCTGCCAAGGCTTCGGGCATACCTTTGAGGCCATCGGTAACGGCGATCAGGATGTCGTGGACGCCGCGCGTCTTGAGGTCGTTGAACACCTTCATCCAGAACTTGGCGCCTTCGGTATTCTCGATCCACAGGCCCAGGACGTGCCGACTGCCATCGGGCAGCATGCCCAGCGCCAGATAGACAGCCTTGCTGCGCACCACGGCACCCTCACGGATCTTGACCCGCAACGCATCTAAGAACACGACTGGGTACATCGGTTCGAGCGGTCTGGCCTGCCAGGCGGTGACTTCGGCCATCACTTCATCGGTCATGGAACTGATGAAGTCGGGCGAAACCTCGGTGGCGTATTGGTCCAGCAGGAAGGCCTGGATCTCGCGTACGGTCATGCCTCGGGCGTGCATGGCGACGATCTTGTCGTCGAAGCCTGTGAAGCGTCGCTCGTGTTTGGGAATCAGCAGCGGCTGAAAGCTGCCGTCTCGGTCACGCGGCACTTCGATACGAATCGGGCCGTCCTCAGTCAGCACCGTCTTGGCGCCTTTGCCATTGCGCTGGTTGGTGGTGCTGGCCGGCTTGGCCGCACCGATCGGTAGCCGAGATGGTGGTTCATCTCGCCGCCCAGAGCTCGTTCGATCAAAGCCTTCTTGAGGGCCGACGTGGCGGCACTAATGGCTTCGGCCGTCATCGGGCCGTCGCCGAACTGTTCAAGCAGCTCGGCTGGAATTGCCGGCAGCTCTGCCAGCGGGGCTTTCGGTTTGGAGGCATACATTCTCCTTGGGAGCATGTTATGCCTTAAACATGAAATTCCCGGCAGTCCCCAGTTTCGACCTTGCCGTCGTGATCTGTGCTATCGCCGACGCGAATGAAGGTCATCATAGTAATTTCGAAATTTGATCTACGGGCATGATTTTACCGCCTCACACTTTATCCAACCTTCTATATCCCCCCATCTTTAGCTTAATACATCACCTCCCAGCATTTCAAGTTTTCAGAAATTTTTAATGACACCACTCAATCCCCATTTATCACATAATTTTCCGATTTGATGGTGTCATCCGGGCTCATGTACAAGCAGGCCTTCCTTCCGCTGTTTTTACGGCGACCATCCTCATTCCGATCACACCCCCATCCTCTCCAAAATTCCGATTAATTCGAACACTCCATAGTATTATCTGGGAGCGGAATAATCCTTCCAACAGCTTCATCAAGGACAAATTTTTTTCCTTACATTGTTCACCACGATTAGATGATGCAGAGATGTGATACCGAGCAATAAGCATTCGGCTACCCGGTCGACTTATCAACTCGGTAAAATATCGTCGGCCGTCCCGAGTGCGCGCCGGAATATCCTCTCCCGAAGAAAACATATTTAAGAAATTTAAATCCCTTCCCATCTTTAAATCAGAAACCGAGTAATAACTACACTCCGCCCCACAACTATGCCTACCAACAAAATATTTTCCCGCGAAATTAACATGAGGAATATCAACCATTTTCCCCTCATCATCCCGCCAACCATCATCAGTTTTTGTATAATATTTTTGTATATGCAAGCTACCAGAATAAATTTCTACACTAAATTTTGAAAATTCATCGTCAATCAGATCACCTTTCGCCTGGGCCACTAGCACAAGAAAGCAGACCATCGCAAGAAAATATGTTTTTAATTTCATTTTTTCATAATTAATCAAATCATCAAAGCCGCCGATCGGCACCGCGAGATTCGTTTTACCTCGAAGCTTCTCATCAGCATATTTCTGAAAATTATCCTGTAGCGACCGCATTGAAAATCCACCCTGGTTATACATATCCCGAGGAGACTCGCCCACTCTAGATTTCAATGATAGGTGAACATTGCGGCGCCCACATCACCGCGTTTTATTGTATCGAGCGCATGCCGCTCAAAATCCAATAGGCAACACTATATCTATCTTGAGAAATTGGGAAGAAATCGTTAATTTTTGCTCGTCCCCGGTACTCGACGCTGTCACCACCATCCCAGTTATAGCCCATGACTTGATACGCCCCAGCTACCGATGATATAATGGAACGCCCTCTAATTATTCTAATCACCATAATATGAGGATGATCGTGAAAATCCCGATCATAATCTTTTATGAATAACTGGCCGCCAAATAGGCACTCGTAAGTAATGAACCATCACCTCCTTGCGTGCCCTCTCCGATGCGGATCACTCTGAGAAATGCCCTAACTCGAGCTCCGCCCAGAGTAATTAGGCCCTAGTTTTTGATAAAACTCCCCGGGTTTGTAGAGCACGACATGGTCCTTAGGGAAGGTCTGCACAACCGCGCTCACGGCATAAAATGCGTTGGCAGACTCCCCGAAATTGAATCAAACGCGAATCGAACTGGCGTCCCGCGTGCTGAATAAACGGATTTCTCTGCTTCTGGACGGACTCATACTCCCGAGCCCGTCAGCCGATGGCGCGCCATCTACAGGTTGACCAACACGAACAGCGTGTGCAACTGCGCCGTGTTTTTCTTCAGCCCGCGATAGCGCACTTTGGTATGGCCGAACTGCCGCTTGAGCACACGGAACGGATACTCGCTTTGACGTATTCAAGGCGATCAATCAACACATCCGTTGCATGGGTTTTATCGAGCTGGCAACGTAGCCCTGGGCGCAGCGCAACGTGCCGGCGTGCCTGAATCTCCTGCGTGTCTTCGCGCTTCTCAACACCCTGGTAACCCGCGTCCGCAAACACATCCACTTCTTCGCCTTGAACCTGTGCATGCGCTTGAGTCACGCCGCTCACATTTGCCGCCGTGCCGACTATTGTGTGAACCAAACCACTGTCGGCGTCCACGTCATCATCCGGCAACCGGCGTTGCCCACATCCAGCCCCGCGAACTGCTGGAACAGCAGCATGTCGTACAGCGCCTCCTCCATCGCCGGATCCGACAGGTTGAACCATTGCTGAAGAAAGTGAATCCGCAGCATGATTTCCACCGCGAAGGGCGGCCGCCCCGTCTTCGCACTTGGCGCCTGCGGTGCAATCAACGCAACCAACTGGGCCCATGGCACCGCTCGGTTCATCTCTTCGAGAAATTCCCGTTTGCGCGTGCGCTTGTTCGAGACCTCGAATCCCGTCCCACCGAGGCTGATCTGTCTCATACCTTCAGTTTCTCATCTGGCTCACGTTCATGCTGGTGCTTTGCAGACCTTCCTTAGCACATGCCACTGAATGATCTTGAAGCGGGATGATTTTCCCACTACCTCGTAAAGGACGATTTTTTCTCTTTACATTTTTCGCCGTAATTAGAAGATGCGTAAATATGATACCGAGCGACAAACAACCCACTATCGGATCGACTTTTCAACTCAGCAAGATATCGCCGCCCATATCGAGTGCGGGCCAGAATATCCACTCTCGAAGAAAACATATCTAAAAAATTAAAATCCCCTCCCGCCTCAAAGTTGGAAATTTAATAATAAAGACATCCGACCCCACAGCTATGCTTGCCTATAAAATATTTACCCGAAAAATTAACATGAGGAACATCCACCACCCTTCCTTATCATCTCACCAACCATCGCCAGCCTTATAAAATATTGCATATTAAATATCCAAGAATAAATTTTCACATCGAATTTTTAAAAATCATTATCGGCCAAACTATTTTCTCTTGAGTTGCCCACACGGAAATCCAGCCCCAAAATTCATTTTACGAATTTAATTTCGCTTACTTTTTCAAAATATTCTCCAGCAACTTTCACTTTTGGCGGCTTATATGATCGCCCCCATACAGTCACAACACCACTCACGCCAGATTTTTTTAAATAAAATAATGGGGCCATTTTCCTATAAGGTTGAACCCCATACTCGTTTTTTACGTCGCCATTTGCATAACTTACAAATCGAATGCCGATTTCGTCTCCGTGCGCTGCTTCTTTTACAGAGCAAATAATAGTGTCATCCGATTGGAATCCCTCTCGAGAAATTTCACAGCCCCCATCAGGCGAGATTTTCAACCTTAAATTCGTTATAACGGACTGAGATCCATCCCAGAATGAGTTACTATATTCAAAATATCCCGCCCAAAACTCGCTCACCCTATCGCCAGCATAGGAATGAGAACTCCAAACAAAAGCAAGCAAAAAATAAAAAATACTGGGAATATATTTATTCTTCATGTGACCACTCATTTAAAATTAACCAATATAACCGACACTCATACCTTTACTATACTTCTCCCGAAGTCTTCCGGATATCTGATATTTCGTAATATACCCAACATTTTCCGCATCAAAACCTGCATTTTGCATATATATTGGATCATCAACCTGGACTCCATGACTATTAACTTTTTTCTTGTGCGCAATAATATAATTATCAGGCTTTCCAATTGCTTGAGGGTAGAAAATCATACAATAAACATCTTCCAAGGTATGCAATCGGCCTTGCTTTGGGAGAAAATATTTTTTCACATAATCCAATTGGTCAACATTGGACATACGGGCAAGTTGAGTAGTGGTAGTACCTAAATTAATAGCAGTATTAGGCATGAATTGTATTAACCCCGTTGCCCCACTTCCTGCCGCATTACGGATATCCGCCCTGAACGTCTCACCTGTCTCAAAAGCCATAGCAGACATCAAGTAGCTTGGATCCAGCCCCAGATCCCGAGAAATTACAATTACTTTCTGCTTAAACTCAACGGATACTTTCTTCCCCCAGGCTATAAGCCCATCTATTACTTCACCATTGGAGAAATTCCCGACCACCCCCACCGGATGGAAATGCCACGGATTCGGTTCTTTCGGAAACCCCTCGATCCCCGCCGCCTGCTCCCACCACTGCA
>JAOZJS010000876.1:0-18160 GCA_025882695.1 Amerodectes protonotaria
GGTCGGTATCGCCTTTTCTGAGGCCGAACGCGACGCCGCTGCCGAGGATCTTCTCGTCGTGCACGGGGTCGCCGACGAACGCGAAGCCCCGGCCGTTCGCCTGCGAAAGAAAGCCTTTCTGGCCGGCCGGCGCGAGCAGCAGCGTGGCGTCGAGGCGCCCGGCGGCGAGGTCGGAATAGATCTGGTTCTGATCCTGGTACGAGACAACGTCCACGCCGGCCGGCGCCCAGTGCGCCTTCGCGTAGGTTTCCTGGATCGAAGACTGCAGCACGCCGACATGCTTGCCCCTCAGCGAATCGGGCGTCGCGACGAGGCCGCTGTCGGCGCGCGCGATCAGGCGCGTCGGCACGCGATAGATCGTGTCGGTGAAATCGATCGTCTGGCGGCGCTTGTCGGTTGCGTTCATGGCCGAGTTGATCGCGTCGAACTTGCGGCCTTGCAGCGCCGTGATGAGCCCGTCGAACGAGGTTTCGACCCAGGTGCAGGTCAGATGCGCGGTGGCGCAGACGGCGTTGCCGAGATCGATGTCGAAGCCTTGCAGCTTGCCGTCGGCCGCTTTCGATTCGAACGGCGGGTACTGCGCTTCGAGGCCGAAGCGCAGCGCGGCGGGATCGGCGAACGCGGACGCGGCAGAGAGGGCGCACAGGGCGGCGGCCAAGATGGCGAGACGGTTCATGTTCGGCGGTTCCAGGGACGTATCGAAGGTTTCGATCGTATAGACGTATGCGGCGTCCGCATAGAACCCTGGGTAAACCGATCCTCCGCGCCGTCTGGGCGCGCATGGGAAACTACCAATGGCGCACTGCGGCAATTACGGCAGAATGCCCCGAAAATCTACTGTACGAGGGGTTGTTCCGCATGCGCTTCTGGGATTTCGACCGGAGTCCGGCCAGTGCCCGGCTGATGCTCGACTTCGGCGAGACGCGCGGCGTGACGCGCGCGGCGCTCTTGAGCGGCACCGGCCTCTCGGCGCCCCGGCTCGACGACCCCGAAGCCGAGATAACGGCTGCGCAGGAATTGCGCATGGCCGCCAATCTCGCGCACCTGCTCGAGGCCGCGCCGGGGCTCGGCTTCGAGCTCGGCCGGCAATACGACTTTGCCACGTTCGGCATCTGGGGCGACGGTTTGCTCGCGAGCGCGACGGTCGCCGAAGCGGTGGCGTTCGCGCTGCGTTTCCTGCCCCTGACCTACGCGTTCACCGCGATCGCGTTTCGCGACGCAGGCGCGCTCGCCGTGCTCACGTTCGGCGCGCCGCCGCTTTCCGATCGGGCCTTGACCCAGTTCCTCGTCGAGCGTGACATGGGCGCGGCCGCGGCCCTGCTCGCGGGCATGGTGGGCGAGGATTTCGCGCTCGCCAGGTTCTGGATGCAGGGCGGCGACACGGCCCTGGCCGGCGCGGCGGCGGCCCACGTGGCGGGCGCGGCCAGCGCCGAACTGAACTTCGGCGCGCGCTGGAACGGCCTGGCGGTCGAACCCGCGCTGCTCGCGCGGCCACTGCCGCGCGCGAATCCGGTCACGGCCGCCGTGTACGAGCAGATGTGCAAGAAGCTGATCGAGCGCAGGCGCGTGCACCTCGGCACGGCGACCATGGTGCGCCACTACCTGCACGCGACTTCGGACACCGCGCCGTTCTCGCTCGACGAGATGGCGCGCTTGCTGCACGTGAGCACGCGCACGCTCAAGCGCCGTTTGCACGAGGAGGGCACGACGTTCCAGACCTTGCTCGACGAGGCGCGCGGCGCGCTGGCGCGCGCGCTGCTCGGCGACCCGCGGCTCACGTTGTCGGAGATCGCCGATCTACTGCGTTTCAGCGATCTATCGAGCTTCTCGCAGGCGTTCAAGCGTTGGCACGGCATGGCGCCGCGCACCTATCGCGCGAATCTTCAGCGCGCGGTGCCGACGCTCGAGGACGCTTGAACCTGAGCGTGCTGCGCGGGCTCTAGCGCGAACCGGCCCGGCGCGTGGTCCGGCGCCGGCCGCGCATATCCCGTCGTGCAGCCGCGCGCGAAGTCGGCCAGCGTGCGCAGCGCCTCGCGCGCCGAGCGCAGATAGAACGCCTGCAGATGGAACACGTGCCAGCGCTGCGCATGCACTTCGAGGCGGCACGGCACGCCGCAGCGCTTCGCATGGGCGGCCAGGCGCAACGAATCCGACAACAGAATCTCCTGGTCGCCGACCTGGATCAGCAGCGGCGGCAAGCCGCGCAGATCCGTTTCGAGCGGGCCGCGTTCGGCGCCGCGCGCGTAATACCATGCGAGCCCTTGTTCGAGCCAGCCGCGGCGCAGCATCGGATCGTCGTCGCGGCACGCGTCGAGCGATGCGCCGCCGAGTTTCGGATCGGTCACGGGCGAGATCAGCATCAGCGCGGCGGGCATTGTCTCGCCGCGCGCGCGCAGCGTGAGGGCGAGTGCGAGCGTCAGCGCGCCGCCGGCCGAATCCCCGGCGATCACGATCCGCTCCGGCGCATAGCCGCGGGCGCGCAGCGCGGCGTAAGCGGCGAGCACGTCGTCGAGCGCGGCCGGATGCGGGTGCTCTGGCGCGAGGCGGTAGTCGGGCACCCAGACCGTCATCCCCGAGTCGCGCGCGAGCCGCGTCGTCATGCTGCGGTGCGAAGCGGGGCCGCCGAGGCAGAACGCGCCGCCGTGCAGGTACAGGATTGCGCCGCCGTTGTCATGACCTGCGCCGGCGCGCTGCTTGGGCGCGACGATTTGGATCGGCACGCCGCCCGCTTCGGCTTGCGCGTGCCGCACGCCTCCGACACCGGGCATCAGCGGCGACAGCAACGCCACCACGCGCCGCTGCGCGCGTGCGCCGAACGGCGGCCCGACCGGCGCGCGGAATGCGACGCGCAGCAACCCGCGCAGGAACGCGGCATTGATCGCCTCGAACGCGCCGGCCGGCTGCGGGACCACGACGCCTTCGCCCTGCGCGAGGTGGCGGGTCAGCCGGTACGCCGACAACTTGCCGAAGCGCGTGAGCCAGCGGTACGTGAGCGTGAAGCCGGGCCAGTTGGTGCTGTTGTGCCCGTTCGCGTCCGTGTACCAGGTCTTGCAGCCGTTCCAGACCGAATTCGCGAGGCGCTGCCGAATGCCTGCGTTGAAGCGCGTGTAAAGGCCGCCATCGACCTCGAGCGTGGTTGCGCCGCTGCGCCGCATGGCCGCGAGGCAGCGCATCACGTGCGCGATCTGGCTTTCGAGCATGTACACGATCGAGTTGTGCCCGAGGTTCGTGTTCGGCCCGTACAGCATGAAGAAATTCGGGAATCCCGGCACGGTCATGCCGAGATAGGCCTGCGCGCCATGCTGCCAAGCCTGATTTAGGTCGAGGCCGTCGCGGCCCGTGATCTTCATCGGCGACAGGAACTCGGTGGCCGCGAAACCGGTGCCGTAGATGATCGCGTCCACGGCGTAATGCTTGCCGTCCGTGGTTTCGACGCCGTTTTCGGTGACGCGCGCGATGCCCGTCGTCACGAGTTCGACGTTGGGACGGCTCATGGCCGCCAGATACTCGCTCGACAGCAGGATGCGCTTGCAGCCGATCGGATAGTCGGGCGTCAGGCGCGCGCGCAGCGCGGGGTCGCGCACCTGCCGGTGCAGCAGCTTCTTGAAGGGGCGACCTACCGCGTATTTCATGAGGCCCTTGAGCCGCGTGAACGCGATCGCGCGCGATTCGTAGCGCGCGTAGATGCTTGCGCGATGCAGCTTCATGGCGCCCGGTAGGCTGCGGCACAGCGCTTTTTCGATGGGCCGGTAGGCGCGGTCCGGACGCGGTATCAGATAGGCCGGGGAACGCTGGAACACGAACATCCGTGCGACGCGATCGGCGATCGCGGGCACGAACTGGATCGCCGAGGCGCCCGTGCCGATCACGGCGACGCGCTTGCCTTCGAGCGGATACTCGTGGTCCCAATGCGCGGAGTGGAACGCGCGGCCGCGGAACGTCTCGATGCCGGGCACGCGCGGCAGAGCCGGGCGGCTCAACTGGCCGGTGCCGCTGATCAGAACGGGCGCGCTCAGTTCGGTGCCGTCGGTCAGCGTGACGCGCCACAGGTTTCGCTGCTCGTCGAAGCGCGCCTCCGCGACCTCTGCGCCGAAGCGGATGTGGCGCGCGAGTTGATATTTGCGCGCGCAATACTGCAGATACGCGTGGATCTCGGATTGCGGCGCGAATACGCGCGACCATTCCGGGTTCGGCTCGAACGAAAACGAGTACAGGTGCGAGGGGACATCGCACGCGGCGCCCGGATAGCTGTTGTCGCGCCACACGCCGCCCACGTCGTGCGCTTTCTCGAGCACGGCGAAGTCGTGGATGCCCGCGCGTTGCAGCGCGATCGCCATGCCGATGCCCGCGAAGCCGGTGCCGATGACGATCGCGGCCAATGGCGCGTCGTGCGGGTCTGAATCGGCGGTCTGCGCGGTAGTGGCGGCTTGATCGTCGGCGATCGTATGACGGCTGGACATGCGCTCCTCCCTGAAGGTGCCCGGTCGTTCAAAGGACGACTCGAATCGGGTAGATGGTGCGCGCCGCCTGGGAAAACGCCAATGGCGAGATGGGACAATTATTTTAGAATTCCGGCCAAATTGCCCGTTCGAGGGTTTATCCGTATGCGCTTCTGGGATTTCAACCGGAGCCCGGCGAGTGCCCGGCTCATGCTCGATTTCGGCGCGTCGCGCGGCCTGTCGCGCGACGCGCTGCTCGCGGGCGCCGATCTGTCGGCGGCCCAGCTCGACGATCCCAACGTCGAAGTCACGGCCGCGCAGGAGCTGTGCGTTGCGGCCAACCTCGTGCGCCTGCTCAAACGCGCGCCCGAGCTTGGTTTCGAGGTCGGCAGCCGGTATCACTTCTCCGCGTATGGCGTGTGGGGCTACGGCCTGATCGCGAGCGCGACGGCGCGCGACGCGCTGGCGCTCGCGCTGCGTTTCCTGCCGCTGACCTATGTGTTCACGACCATCGCATACCACGAGGAGGGCGAACTCGCGTGCCTGACGTTCGGCGCGCCGCCGCTCGCCGATGCTGCCGTCGCGCAATTCTTGCTCGCGCGCGACATGACCGCGGCGACGGTGCTGCTTGCGGAAACGCTCGGCGGCGAGTTCGCGCTCGCGCGGTTCTCGATGCAAGGCGAGCGGCCCGCGGCCGGGGGCGCTTCGGACGCCTGCGTGGCGGGCTTGGGCGATACGGACGTGCAGTTCGGCGCGTGCTCCAACGGCTTCGCGTTCAGCCGCGCGCTGCTCGACCGCAAGCTGCCGCAGGCGAATCCGACCACCGCCGCGATGTGCGAGCAGATGTGCAAGCGGCTGCTCGAAAGCCGCCGCGTGCTGGTGGGCACGGCGACCATGGTGCGCCACTATCTGAGCGCGAGTCCGGACGCGGCGCCGTTTTCGCTCGAAGAGGCCGCGCGCCTGATGAACGTGAGCGCGCGCACGCTGCGGCGCCGCCTGCACGAAGAGGACACGACATTCCGCGCGCTGCTCGACGAAGCGCGCGGCGCGTTGGCCGAGACGCTGCTCGGCGACGCGCGGCTCTCGCTCGCCGATATCGCGGAGCGGCTTCGATTCAGCGATCTGTCGAGTTTCTCGCAGGCGTTCAAGCGCTGGCACGGCGTGGCGCCGCGCACGTATCGCGCGAAATTGCTACGGGCCGCGCCGAGGGCTTGACGCGGTTCGGCCGCGGGCTACAGCAGCCCCGATTTATCCGCGTTCTGGCCGACGCCCGCGGCCGCGAGCGCCTCGTGCAGCGTCGCGAAGATGTTCTCCGCGCCGACGATCGCCGTGATGCCGTGCCGGTCCATGTCGGCGCGCAGGTAGCGCGTCACGCGTCCGAACACCACGCCGATGCCGCGTGCGCGCAGGCTTTCGAGCAGGTCGGCGAGCGTGCGCGCGGCCGAGTAGTCGAGCGCGGTGATCACGGCCGCGTCCACCACGAGCCAGCGCAGCGGCTGCGGCGCGGTCGCGATCAGCATGTTGACCTGGTCGCTGAACAGATAGTCGTTCGCGTAGAACAGATCGGCCGAGAAGCGGTAGACCACGAGGCCCGGCGCGGTCATCGCGCCCGGATGGGTCGGTTCGAGCTGCCACCACTTGCTCGATGCGACGGGTTCGAGCACGAGCGTGTGCGGCCGGTAGCTGTGGCGCACGTGACGGATCAGCGACAGCCCGATCGCGAGCAGGATGCCGTGCTCGACGCCGATCACGACGACCGCCAGGGCCGTTACGACGGCGAGCCGGAATTCGCCGGGGCTCTCGCGCGCGATGTTCTTGAGCGCGTCGACGTGGATCAGCCCGAGCGCGATCGTAAACACGATCGCGCCGAGCACGCAGTGCGGCAGGTATTGCAGATAGCGGCTGAAGCACAACAGCACCACGCCCACCACGAGCGCGAACACGATCTGCCCGAGCTGGCTGCGCGTGCCGACGCTTTCCGCCATCGCGGTCTGCGTCGGGCTGCCGTTGACGACGAACGCGCCGCTCAGGCCGGCCGCCGCATTGGCCGCCGCGAGGCCGAGGATGTCGGCGTTGGTGTCGATGCGTTCGTTGAATTGCTGCGCGAATACGCGCGCGGCCGCGGCGCTCTGCGCGATGATCATGACGAAGCAAGAGGCCGCCGTCGGCACCAGGTCGAGACACTGCTGCCACGTGACGACGGGCACGCGCAACGGCGGCAGGCCGCCCGCGACAGGCCCGAGCACGGAGATGCCGTAGCGCGGCAGGTCGAACGCCTGGCTGGCCGCGATGCTCGCGAGCACGGCGACGAACGACACGGGCACGCGCGGCGCCCAGCGCTTGGCGAGCAGGATCGGCACCGCCACGAGTGCCGCCAGCGCGAGCGTGGGCACGCTGACCCGCGCGAGATGCGTGACGACATAGGCGAGCTGCGCCATGCTGTGCGACGACGGGATCGGCACGGCGAGGCCGAGCATGTCGCCGAGCATTGCGATCGACACCTGGATGCCCACGCCCGCCAGGAAACCGATGAGCACCGTGCGCGACAGGAAATCGGCGAGGAACCCGAGCTTGAAGATGCGCGCGAGCAGCAGGATGCCCGCGGTCATCAACGCGACCGTCGCGGCCAGCGCCACGTATTCGGACGAGCCGGGCGGCGCCATCGACGAGACGCGGCTCGCGAGGATCGTGGCCGTGGCCGAATCGGCGGCCACCACGAGGTGCCGCGACGCGCCGAACAACGCGAACGCGAACAGCGGCAGGAACACCGTGTAGAGGCCCGTCACGGCGGGCAGCCCGGCGATGCGCGCGTAGCCGAGCACTTGCGGGATGTCCATCGACGCGAGCGAGATGCCCGCGAGCGTATCGCGCAGCGCGGACGCGCGCGTCACGGGCAGAATGCCTTGCAGGAAGTTCAGTCTGACGGGCGGGTCTTGAGGGTTCTGGTTCGCGGACGACGACATAGGGCGTGACGTTAATTGACAGGCAGCGACGGCACGTCGCGCTTCATGGTCTCGCCGTGCAGCGGCACGAGCGGGCCGTGTTTGCCCGCGCGCGTGCCCTTGGCGGTTTGCGTCATGATCTGCTCCTGCAGGACGGAACTGCTCGGGGCTCGACGGCGGGACCGAATGCGTCAACCAGCCGCCCGAACCCAACGAGTGCGATGATTATCCCCGAAACCCTAGATATGGAGCACGGCATGCGTCTTTCCCCGTTTCACCTCGCGATCCCCGTCTACGATCTGGCCGCCGCGCGCGATTTCTATGGGCGCGTGTTCGGGCTCGCGGAGGGGCGTTCGAGCGATGCATGGGTCGATTTCGATTTCTTCGGGCACCAGCTCGTGATTCACGCGCATCCGCGCACGGCGTCGCAGGAGCATGCGCATACGAATCCGGTCGACGGTCACGACGTGCCCGTGCCGCACTTCGGCGTCGTGCTCGAATGGGCGCAATGGGAAGCGCTCGCCGAGCGGCTCAGATCGTTCGGCACGGCGTTCGTGATCGAGCCGTACGTGCGCTTCGCGGGGCAGGTCGGCGAGCAGGCCACGATGTTCCTGCTCGATCCTTGCGGCAACGCGCTCGAATTCAAGGCGTTCAAGGATATCGGGCAGTTGTTCGCGAAGTGAGGCGCGCGCAGCGAGCCCGGCGGCAGCATGGCGCGGGGCAGCGCCCGCCGGGCGGCCGTGCTCAGCTCTGCCGCGCCTTGAGCGCGGCGGCCGCGAGCATGGCGCCGCCGATCTCGCTGTCGCCCTGGCGTTCGAGCGCCGCACCCGCGCCTTCGATGTCGGGCACGGCCCTGTTCTGGCTCAGCTTGAACTTGCCGATCAGGCGCGTGATCTCGATCTCGATGCCGACGATGGCCTTGAGCATCGCGTCGATGTAGTCGGGCGCGCTGTCGGTCATTTTCCACGGCTTCGGCTGCGAAGCTTCGTGCGTGCGCGTCAGGCGCGCGACCACGCCGCGCACGTAGCGTTCGTCGTCGCGGATCGCGATGCGGCCGTGCGCGTGCACGACGCGGTAGTTCCAGGTCGGCACCTGTTTGTGGAACTCGTGCTTGCTCGGGTACCAGTTCGGGGAGATGTACGCATCGCCGCCGCCGAACATGACCAGCACCTCGCCGCCGTCTGCGATTTCCTGCCAGACCGGGTTCGCGCGCGCCACGTGGGCGCGCAGCACGCCGAGCGCGCCTTCGCCGGGCGCGAGGTCGAACGGGATGTGATTCGCGTCGAGCCCGTGCGGGCCCGACGTGACGAGCGTGCCGAACGGGTGCTCGGCGATCAGCGCGTGCAGCGCCTCGGGACGCGATTCTTCGAAATGAGCCGGTACGTACATGGGTTCTCCATCGCCGTGCCGCGGGGCGCGCGGCAGGCTGCAAGCTTAGCCCGGTGTCGGGGTGCGGGACAAATGGGTGGGGCGGCACTTCATGGCGGTCCGCACAGGCGCCGCGCGTCCGTTGGGCGCGCTGATCGGGGCGATTACCGGGTACGGCTATCAGGCGGAAACGGGCGCCGGATGCAGATAGGGCGCGAGGTTGGCCATCGCGCGCGCCACGTATTCGTCCTTCTCGCCGACCGGCGCGACGTAGTGGATCGCGCTGCGCGCGGCGTCGAGACCCTCGAAGCGGCCGATGATCCACGCGGCCAGATACTGCGACGCGAGGCAGCCGCCCGCCGTGGCGACGTTGCCGTTCGCGAAGAACGGCTGGTTCAGCACTTCGACGCCCGCTTCCTGCACCCACGGCTTGGTGGTCAGGTCGGTGCACGCGGGCACGCCGTCGAGCAAGCCGAGCTTGGCCAGCACGAGCGTGCCCGAGCATTGCGCGCCGAGCAGCTGGCGCGCGGGATCGAGATGCAGGCGCCCCATCAAGGCCGGGTCGGCCACGACGTCGCGCGTGAGCATGCCGCTGCCGACGAGCACGGCGTCGGCCCGGTTGGCTTCCTCCAGCGGAATTTGCGCTTCGAGCACGACCCCGTTCATCGACCGCACGCGCGCGCTCGGGCACGCGAGCGAGACGCGCCAGCCGGGCCGCTTGACGCGGTTCAGGATGCCGAGCGCGATCAGCGAATCGAGTTCGTTGAAGCCGTCGAACGTGAGAATGGCGATATGCATGGGGCGCGCTCCGGGCAGGGCGAGGCATCTTGTCGGCTGGGCGCGCCGGGACCGTCGCGCATCAGACGCCTATCGTATGCCGCGGCGCGTCCGCGCGCAAATGTTCAGCCGAATGGCCTTGTGGAGGAGGGGGCCATTCGGCTGCCGCGGCGCCGCCTCACATGAAGTTGCGCGTATGCAGCGCCGCAAGCTGTTCGGCTTGCTCGCGCGCGAAACCGAGCCGCACGAGCTTCGCGTAGCGGCCGGCCGCCATATCGCGCAATAGCTGCTGCACGCGCTGCGCGCCGCGCAGGATCGCGGCCGGGGTCAGCTCGCCGGCCGCGACGAGGATCAGCGCGTCGAACACTTCCTCGTTGAGGCCCGCGGTGCCCGCGAGCGCGTCGTGGCGCCGTTCGACGGCCTCGGCCAGCCGGTAGCGGAACGCGGGTTCGCGTTCGAGCCGGTACAGCAGATGCGACATGCCGAGCGCGACGTGGCGCGCCTCGTCGCGCGCCGCGAGCCGCGCGATCTGGCGCGTGAGCGGATCGGGCGCCTCGGTCTGCAGGAATTGCAGCAGGTTCACGAAGGTGCCCTCGCCGAGCACCGACAGCAGGAAGCCTGCCACGGAGAAATCGCCCTCGTCGAGCAGGCTCTTGAGCGAGCTTTGGCCGCCCGCCGTGGAGAGCGCCGGTTCGCGGCCGTGGCGGCGGATGCGGCGCGTGAAGACGTCGATATGGCGCGCCTCGTCGGCGACCTGGATCGCGAGCGCGGCCTGCAGTTCGCGGTAGTGCGGATGCAGCTGGCCGAGAAAGCGCGCGGGCACGATCAGCGCCGCGTTCTCGTTCTCGACCATGTAGGTCATGATCTGGACGATCGCGTCTTCGACGGCGTCGGGCAGCGGGGGCGCGTCGTGCCAGTCGATGTCGGTATCGGCGTTCCATTGCGCGGCGACGGCCTGCGCGTAGAGATCGGCGGCGCTGTCGGTCCACAGTTCGGCCTTGTCGGCCAGGCGGAACGCGAACGCGGGCGCGCCGGCCTCGACCGCGGCGCCGCGCGCGGCGAGACCCCATGAGGCCGGGGCGTGGTCCGCTACGGCATCCGCGCGCGATGCGTCGCTATGGCCCGTGACGGCCGCGCCGCGCCAGCGGCCGGTTTGCGCCGCGCCTTTGCGGACGCGGACGGCATCGGCTCCGGCTTCAACTTCGATTCCGGCTCTAGCTCCGGCCTCGGCCGCTCCCGTAGCCTGCGCGCTCCGCGGTGCGGCGCCGGCGTCCCCGCTGCCCGGCGCCAGCACGGTATGCCCCTGCGCCGTGCACCATGCCGCGAGCTGCGCGCGCCAGCCCGGCGCGTCGCCGCGCACGGCGATGCATTCGCCGACCGCCACCTGCGCGAGCGCATGCTTGACGAGCAGATGCGCGCCCGCGTCGAAGCCGAGGTGTTCCAGATCGGCTTCGATCGGCGGCCGGTTCGCGTCGAGGGCAGCAGAGGTCGGAGGGGGCGTCATACCAAGCGTTGCGAGGCCGGTTTATCGAAGCGTAGGGCGCGCATGGCCGAGGTCAAGCGAGCGGCAGCCCGCACAGCGCGCGTCCGATGAAATCGAACAGCACGTCCGAGGTCGGCGCCATCACGGCCGCAGCGCGCGCGTCGCGGAACAGGCGCTCGATGCCGCCTTCCTTGCGGAACGCCGCGCCGCCGCAGATGCGCATCGCCGTCTCCGTCACTTCGATGGCGGCCTCGCCCGCGCTCGCCTTGACCTCGAGCACGCGCAGCATCGCGTCCGCGCGGCCGTTCGCGAGCGCATTCACGGTGTCGTCGCGCAGCGTGCGCGCTTGGTCGGCACGCAACTGCGCGCGCGCCAGGTAAGCGCGCAGCGTCGGCAGATCCGCGAGCGTGCCGCCCGTATCGGAGAAGCGCGCGCCCGTGACGTGCGCGATGCTGCGTTGCAGCGCGCCGTCCATGAGCCCGATCGAGGCCGATGCGGCGAGGCTGCAGAACACGGGCAGTTCGTCGCCCATCATGATATCGCTGCCTTGGCCGTCGTTGCCGAGGCGCGCTTGCACGGGAATCCGCACGCCCTCGGCCAGAATCGGCGCGGATGCGTTGCCGCGCAGTCCGAGCCCGTCGAACGGATGCGGACTGCGCAGCCCCGGCAGCCGCGCATCGACGAGCCACAGCGAGCAGCCGTCCTCGCCGCTCAGCGGCCGCGACGACCACACGTACGAATCCGCATGCCCGGCCGAGGTCGTCATGCTCTTGCTCGCGTCGAGTACGACGGCGTCCCCGGCCGCGCGCGCGGTGCCGGCCGGCGCCCAGAAATGGCTGCGCGACCCCGTTTCGGACCATGCGAGCGTGGTCAGATGGCGTCCCGCGGCGATCTCGCGGCGCACGTTTTTCGGGCCGTATTTCTCGATCAGCACGGTGCCCGCGTAATGCATGATCAGCACCATCGCCGTCGACGGGCAGTCGCGCGCGATGCGCTCCACGACGAGGCACGCATCGCGCAAGCCGAGGCCCAGGCCGCCGACTTCGGCGGCGCTGAGCAGACCCAGCAGCTTGGCCTCGCCGAGCGCGTCGAGCGCGGCGCGCGGGAAGCGCGCCTCGCGGTCGGTGTCGAGGGCGGCGGGCGCGATCACGCCCGTGACGATCGGTTCGAGTGCGGCAAGGTAGTCCACGTGAGTCTCCTGGGCGGAAGTGAAAACGGACGAAACGGGTGGATCGGTGCAGCGGCTAAGCGTGCGAATCGCGCGGATCAGTAACGGTAGCCTTCGACGGTGATGTTGCCGTCCGCATCGTAGAAACGCTCGTCCGTGACCGCGCGTTCGAGCAGCGCGTAGCCGTCCTCGCGGCCCTGGTGCCAGACCTTGAGGCCCTCGAGTTCGAGCAGCGGGCGCACATGCGGATCGTCCCACGACATGCCGAGCAGCATGTCGCGGAACGCGTCGGCCGTGCGCGGATCGAGCGTCGGGCCGCTCGTCATGTTGCAGTGGTCGAACGCGCCGGTCGTCGCGAGCACGCGCGTGCCGCCGACGGGCAGCGTGCCTTCCTGCGCGAACGCCTGATAGTTCTTCGCGATCATCCACGACGCGGCGATCTCGCCCGCGAGCATGGCCTTGGCCGCCTCGCGTTCGCCGCCGATGTGGTCGCCGTGCTTGCCGCCGAGCACGTCGAAGCGGCGCGCCGTGTAATCGGCGCCGTCCACGAGCCCGTGCTGGCGCAGATGGTCGAGCGGAATCAGCGTGGCTTGCGGCGAATCGATCGCGCCGAAGCCGACCGTCTTGCCGCGCAGGTCGTCGAGCGTCTGGATCGGGCTATCGGCCGGCACCACGAGCACCGCGTGCAGATCGAAATCGGTGTCGCGCATCGCGATCGAATGCACGCGCTGGCCGCGTGCGCGCGCCATGCGGTCGGCGCGCACCCAGGCGAGCGGCGAATTCCACGCGAGCTGCACTTCGCCGGCCATCAGCGCCTCGGTCAGCGCCTCGTAGTTCGAGTACAGCACGTAGTCGAACGGCAGGCCGCGCTCGGCGAAATATTCCTTGAAGCCTTCCCAGATCGTGACGACCTTGGGGGCGTAGGCAACGGCGCCGAGGCGCAGCGTGGAAGCGGTCATGGTGTGTCTCCTCGGACGGACAGATGGATCGTATTGAAAGTGAGAGCAGGGCGCGGCGGCCTCAAGCCTCGGCCGGTTCCCGCGCGGCCGCAGGCGTCATGCCCGGCGCGACGGGCGCGCCTTCGCCGAGCGCCTTGCCGAGCAGGTCGTAGATCACGTCGGTGGTCGGCGCCATCACGCTGGCCGCGCGCGCGTCGCGGAACAGGCGTTCGATGCCTTTTTCCTTGCGGAACGCGGCGCCGCCGCACACGCGCATCGCGATGTCGGTCACGGACAGCGCCGCTTCCGCCGCGGCCGCTTTCGCTTGCAGCACGCGGAGGCGCGTATCGGCGTCGCCGTTCACGGCGCCTTGCACGGCCGCGTCGCGCAGCAGCCGCGCCTGCTCGGCCTGCAGCCAAGCGCGCGCGAGATACGCGCGGATCGTCGGCAGGTCGCCGAGCGTCGAGCCCGTGTCCGAGAAGCGCGTGCTTGCCACGTGCTCGACCGCGCGCTGCAGCGCGCCTTGCATGAGGCCCACCGAGGTCGTCGCGATCAGCGTCGCGAAGTACGGCATCAGATACTCGGCCTTGAGCGGTTCGCCGTTGCCGTCGGCGCCGAGCATGCATGCGCGCGGCACTTCGACGTCGACGGCCTCGATCGGCGACGACGCATTGCCGCGCAGCCCCATGCCGTCGAAGCGCGACGGAATGCGCAGGCCCGGCAGGTCGCGCTCGACGAGCCACAGCGTGTTGCCTTCGCCCTCGACCGCGCGCGAGATCCATACGTACGAATCGGCCTCGCCGGCCGACGTGATCATGCTCTTGAGCGCGTTCAGGCGTACGGTGGCGGCGCCGTCGTGCGGCTCGCCGCCGCTCGCGGTGCCCGCGGGCGCCCAGATGTGGCTGCGCGAAGCGGCTTCGGACACGGCCAGCGTCGTCACGTGGCGCCCCGCCGCGATCGCGCGGCGCACGTCCTCGGGGCCGAGCGGCTCGATCAGCGCGACGCCGCAGTAGTGCATGGTCAGCACCATGGCCGTACACGGACAATCGCGCGCGATGCGTTCGACGACTTGCACGGCTTCGGGCAGGCCGAGGCCGAGGCCGCCGACCGCGCGCGCGCTGATCAGGCCGAGCAGGCCGGCGCGGCCGAGCGCTTCGAGGGCCGCGCGCGGGTAGCGCGCGTGTCGATCGGTGTCGGCCGCGGCGGGCGCGACGATCTCGCGCACGATGGGTTCGAGCGTTTGCAGGACGTTCATTGCAGCGTTTGGCTCCGTGACGGCGATGCCGGCCGTGCCGGTTCCGATGCGTCGCGTCAAGCGCGCCGGAAACGCGGGGCAGGAAGCAGGAGACGGGGCGGGTGCGGGGACGTGAATGGCTCGCTGCGAGCCGCCCCGGCGCCAACTTGTCGTATGCAGACCTGCAATCACGACAGACTGTGGATGGAAAACTTGCGGCCGATTATACCCACGGCCGCGCGGGCTTGCGTTGACGCGGCGCCGGGTAGGGCGCCGCGCCGGGTCATGCATGCATCGCGAGCGTCAGATCGAAACCTGCCGTCCGAGATCCACGACCTGATCCGACGGCACGCGCAGATAGTCGGTCACGCGCGCGCAGTTGCGCAGCATCAGCGCGAACGGGCCTTCGATCCAGCGCGGCAGCCCTTGCTGGTTCCGGCGCGACACGATGCGCTCCGTGCCGATGAAGTACGTGAGCGCTTCCGGCGTCGTCGTGCAGCCGTGCTTGGCCGCGAGTTCGGCCATCAGCGCCGGCAGATTGGGGCGCTCCATGAAGCCGTGGCTCGCCGTCACCGACCAGATGTCGGGCGCCGGCTGCGTGACGGTCAGCCGCTTGTCCGCCGCGACGAACGGGACCGACGCGGTTTCGAGCGTGACCGTCAGCACCTCGCGGTGCAGCGAGCCGCTGTGCCGGACGTACCAGAGCAGCACGGGCGGCACGTCGGTTTTGGCGCGCGTCAGGAACACGGCCGTGCCGTTGGGGCGCATCAGCTGCGTGCCGATCGTGTCCATGAACGCTTCGTACGTGAGCTGCTGCTCGCCGAGCCGGTTCGCGACGGCCGTGACCCCCTTGTGCCAGATGTACATGACCAGATACACGAGCGCGGCGAGGATCAGCGGCACATAGCCGCCGTCGAACAGCTTGGTCAGGTTCGACACGAAGAACGCCGTGTCGAGCGTCGCGAACAGCCCCGCCACGACACCGCTCGCGAGCAGGCTCCAGCCCCAGATCTCGCGCATCGCGATGAACAGCAGCGCCGTGGTCATCAGCATCGTGGCCGACACCGCGATGCCGTACGCGCTCGCCAAGTGCTCCGATTTTTTGAACGCGAGCGCGAGCGCGATCGTCACGACCATCAGCGTCCAGTTCACGGCGCCGATGTAGATCTGGCCGTAGCCTTCCTCGGACGTCTGCAGGATTTTCAGGCGCGGCATCCAGTCGAGTTGGATCGCCTGGCGCGTCATCGAGAACGCGCCCGTGATGATCGACTGGCTCGCGATGATCGTCGCGAGCGTCGAGAGGATCACGAGCGGCAGCGTCAGCGACGGCGGGCACAGGCGGTAGAACGGGCTCTCCGTGAGCGGCGCGCCCGACAGCACCAGCGCGCCCTGGCCCGCGTAGTTGAGCACGAGGCTCGGGAACACGAGCGAACCCCACGCGAACTTGATCGGCTTGGGCCCGAAATGACCCATGTCCGCGTACAGCGCCTCGGCGCCCGTCACGCACAGGAACACGCCGCCGAGCACGAGGAAGCCCGTGCCGTGGCTGTGCAGCAGATAGTCGATGCCGTAGTACGGATTGAGCGCCCACAGGATCGCCGGATGGCGCACGATGCCCGAGATGCCGAGCGCGGCCATGACGATGAACCAGAGCAGCATGATCGGCCCGAACGCGCGGCCGATCTTGGCCGTGCCGAGCGGCTGGATCGCGAACAGCAGCAGCAGGATCGCGACCGCGAGCGGCAACACGTAATGCGTGAGCGAGGGCTCGACCAAGGTCAGGCCCTCGAGCGCGGACAGCACCGAGATGGCCGGCGTGATCGCGCCGTCGCCGTAGATCAGCGCGGCGCCGAACAGGCCGACCGCGACGATCATCGGCCGTTTGTTGCGCTTGACGCCGAGCAGCGCCATCAGGGCGAGGATGCCGCCTTCGCCGTCGTTGTCGATGCGCATCGCGAAGCCCGCGTACTTGATCGTGGTCACGATGATCAGCGTCCACACCAGCAGCGACACCGCGCCGTAGATCGCGGCGGGTTCGGCGCCCGTCATGCCGAGCACGGTTTGCAGCGTATAGAGCGGGCTCGTGCCGATGTCGCCGAACACGACGCCGAGCGCGCCGAGTCCGCTTGCAAATAGGAGCGGGGATGATTTTTCTTGACTCGACATGTTTCCTCACGTTCCTGGATTGGGGGTGGACGAAACCATACCGCAAATCTGTACCTGTTTGCCTTCTCGCAGGGGCGCTTCTGTTCGGAACAGTGGGGTTGCGCGACGTTGAGCTGTATTGGGGCCGTGTTTGCTTCCCGTTTGCGCTTAATACGCGTGCGCGGCGAGGCTGGCTGCGACTTTTTCGAGCACCTGGGGCGCGCGCGTTTGCACTGCAGTACAGTGCGGTGCGGCGGCCGTTCGAGCGTGACGGCCGGGTGTCGGCGCCCCGGTCGTACGCGCTTGGGTCATACGTGTTTAACACCGCGGCAACATAATGAACCGCCCGGACATATGGCGGCTCGTTCGGCGCGTCCCGCGCGCGGGGCCGCCAAAAAGCCGCCTGCGCCAATTTTGGCCGGATAGCCTATGCGCGGGCCGCGCCGCGTGCTTGGCATCGCAGATCCGCTTGGACAACCAGGAATCGACTACATGAGTTTCGTGCACTTTATCGGCGGGGAAAAAGGCGGCGTGGGCAAGTCGCTCGTCGCCCGCATCTTGGCGCAATACTTCATAGACCATCATTTGCCGTTCCTCGGCTTCGATACCGACCGCTCGCATGGCGCGCTGCTGCGCTACTATGCCGATTTCGCCGGCGCGGCCGCGCTCGACAACGACGACAGCCTCGATCCCGTGATCGAGTTCGCGCTCGAACAGCCCGAACGCCGCATCCTGGTCGATCTCGCGGCGCAGACGCAGCAATCGGTCTCGAAGTGGTTCGACGATTCCGACGTACTCGGTATCGCGGAGGAAAACGGCATCGCGCTCACGTGGTGGCACGTCATGGACGCGGGCCGCGATTCGGTCGATCTGCTCCAGCAATGGCTCGACCGGTTCGGCGGCAAACTGAACCTCGTGATCGTACTTAACGAAATCCGCGGAGAGCGGTTCGGATTGCTGGAAGCGTCCGGGCAGCTGCAGCGCGCGGCAGCGCTCGGCGCGAAAGTCGTGTCGCTGCGGCATCTTGCCGATGCGACGATGCAGAAAATCGATCAGAAGAATGCGAGTTTCTGGGCCGCCGTGCATCACCCGGACCGCGCGAGTACGGGGCTCGGCATGCTGGAGCGGCAGCGCGTGAAGGTTTGGCTGGCGCGCGTATACGAGGAGATCGCCAAGGTCGGGGTGTGAGCGGCGGGCGTTGCCGCGCCCATAACCTTACCGGCCCCGTTCGCCGAAACTGTACCGGGAATCCGCGAAACGCCTGGCTATACTGCCCGGATCCCCCACGGGTTCCTTTTTCATGAAAACCATCGGCGTGATCGGCGGTATGAGCTGGGAGTCGTCGGCCGAATACTATCGGCTCATGAACCAGTACGCGAAGGCGCGTCTCGGCGGCCATCACAACGCGCGCAGCGTGATGGTGACCGTCGATTTCGACACCATCGAGGCGCTCCAGCGCGCCGGCGACTGGGACGCGCTCGCGCAGCACATGGCCGGCGCCGCGCAACAGCTCGAACGCGGCGGCGCGGACTGCGTGATTCTCGCGACCAACACCATGCACCGCGTGTACGACGCGATCGAAGCCGTGCTCACGATCCCGTTCCTGCATATCGCCGATGCCACCGGCGCGGCGTTGCGCGCGGCCGGCATCGAGCGCGTCGCGCTG
>JAOZJS010000877.1:0-18142 GCA_025882695.1 Amerodectes protonotaria
AACAACAACAACAACAACAAAATGGACAATACAAAATAGAAGTTGGTCGCGGTGGCCACAAATTTCTTTTCTTTCTTGTTTTTTGTTGCCAAAACGATCATTTTTATGTGTGGCACACACACATGAAAACTATTGTGATCCAATTTTGTGATTAATGAGCGTGCTCTCTCGCTCTCCGAGAGCTGTGATTGTATAAGAATATACCGCGCGAGAGAGTGGTGTGATTGGGGCTTTTCATTTTCGGGATCCCATCGTTTTTCCAGCCAACAACACAACAACACACATACACACATTGGCATATAGGCAAATTGGTTCAACTCATTTATCATATTGAGAGAGAGCGAGAGAGATCATTTCCACAAATTGTATGCTTCGATATTCTCCGTCTCCGTCGCTTGCTCTCGCTCCCTCTATTTTTTACCATTATTATTGTTATTATTAAGATCATTTTATAGAAGGCAGTCTCGGATCTTCTCACAATATAATAGGGCCAGGCAATAGGCGAAACAGCGACAACAACACACGACAACAAAAATCAAGCGAGAGCGAGCGACAAAGACTGAGAGCTGTTCGGGCCCATTGATGATGATGATGATGAATAATCACTATAGTGTGGCCATTGAATGCTTGGCCCGTTTTCCCAAACATCATCATCATCATGATCATCATCATAGCTAGTCGCTAGTCAATTGAATGGAATCCCCTAAATTCAATGATCTGGATCATGAACAACAACAAACATGGCGAGCAAACCGCCAAGCACAAAAGAGGACACCACTTGACGAGGCAAACACGGCAGCCAAGAATATGATGATAATTGTTGTTGTTGATGTTCATCATCATAATCGTTTAATCATTAAAAGATGGCGATGATGATATCATCAGCAGCAGGGCCACCATCATGAAGAAGCAGCCTATTCTGTTGGTGTTTAGCCTATTTCCAAGTTGAATTATGTTTGTGCGCGAATCGTGGTAGCGACGCACTCGACGACGCCTTGCAATATCAACGTGTGGTGGTGGTCATCCATTGTTGTGCGGCTGTCCCGTTATTTCAGATTGTCAGATTGTGGCTTGGCCAGAATTAATATCAAATATGATGATGATGGACATGAAATTCATAATCTTTCCAATGAATGTATCAAATGAATGAATTCCGAGGAACCTTAAATCTCGCATGGCAGAGAAAAATGCGATGCGTGATAGTTTATCATCATCATCATTGTTTTTACTGTTATTTCAAAATGGGCTGCCGTTGTTCTCGCTCGCTCACTTGTAATTGAAACGAAACTAGTGGCTCGAAAGGTCTGAAAAAGAAGAAGAAGAAGAAATCATATTCAACAGGATGGCTCAAAGCCAGAGGTGAACAACCAGAGGCCCGCCCATCGCAAACATTTTTTGGCGCGGCCCACCAATCGCAATCGTTTCTCTAAGACGACGACTTCAGGAGACGAAGCTCCTCCCTCTCTCTCTCTCTCTCTGATTGGTCCACCAGTGTGATGATTTGACATGATGACGCGGATGACACTATAAACAGGCCAAGACACTATAAACAGCATAAGAAGACGTTCGTATTTCCTATTCTGTCCTATACTGTATACACTGTTCACAGGGATCTCTCCTGTACCTATACTCTTTCATCCTATACTTTATGAACGGCCCACCAAAAATTTAAATTTAAAAATTGGCCCTTTTGATTGGGAAAATGGTTGCCAACTCCTGTGCTGAAGCATTGAAGACCAAAAAAAGGTTATTTCATTCATTCAATGCCAGCCAAAACAAAACAATAACGACCATGGAGAGAGAGCGAGAGAGATATCCAATATTATCATGTCGTGTCGTGATTGGTTTCAGCCGGCCGGCCATCCTGAACCAACCAGCCAACCAACGCGCAACAGCAACAAGTGTGTGTGTGTGTGTATGCGAATTGATCTAACTAACTAACTAACTAACTGTTCTTCTTCTTCTTCTTGGCTATGGCCGCCTTGTCTTGTTATTTGTTACAGTTGTTCGCCCCAATCGGTTTTGAATTGCTACATGCCGAGCATGATATTGGTATTTGGTACGGGTGGTGGTTTTCTGTGTGATTGCTGATGAATTGGCTTGCTCTCTCTCTCTCTCTCTTGCTCTCTCGCTTGAAGCCAAACTTCAAACGATCAAATGAGATGATTTATCACTTTTTGGATATTATTATGAATGCAAGTGTGGAATGTAAGAAGAAGAAAATGCAAAGAAAATTGAACAAGAAGAAGAAGAAGAAAATAAGCCAAAACAAAATCACATAAGCATGAATCGTATCGTTTCGTTTCGTTTTTGTGTTGTTGTTGTTGAAACGATCCGCAAAATGAAATGAAATGAAACGATCCGACAAACAAGCACACACACAACAAAATGGTTTCGAAACACACACACACCATCGTTGTTGTAGGATACCATTAACATTTGGGAAGAAAGAAGAAGAAGAAGAAAAATATTAATGGCACGATGATAGTAGACATGATGATGATTATTATTATTATTGTGTGGATGATGTGGATGTCCAAAACAACAATATCTTTACCACAAAGCTATATCAAAATTAGAGCGAGAGAGATACACCACCAGCTTCAGCATCATCATTTCATTTAAATTGTCCAATCAATGAGCTTGCCAGCCAGCCAGTTAGAGCCGATTCGGGGAATCGGGAACTTGTGGCCGAAATTCTGCGACAAAATTTCCGCTAGAGAGAGAGATACAAAAACTAGATCGTTTTCGCTCGCTCGTTGGTCGCTCGCTCGCTCTCGGTTATGTATTGTGTGTGTGTATTATAAATAATAGAAGATCAAACACACCACCACACAATCAAAAGCTAGCTTGTAGCTACAATGCTAAACACAATTCCGGGAATGGCCGTGTGTGATTGGAACCAATCACGCCATCAAAATCACAACGTTTTGCGTGATTTTACTTTTTTGCTGTTGTTCGCCCGACCACCGACTATACACCACAATGGTCGTTGGGATCATGAGACTCATTTGTAGGATGATGATGAGCTAGCTAGCGCTCTTGAAATAACCAAAATGAAATGTTTTCCACCAGAAGTTTATCAAACACACACACACCAAAGAATAGGCTGACCAAAAAAGTTACCAGCCTGAAACACTAATCTAGCTACGAAAATATTCTGGCTCTCTCTCTCTCTCTCCCTCGGCTAAATGAGATAATAATGTAATGAGATGATGTGAGCACCTGAAAGACCAAAGAGAGAGAGAGAGAGAGCGAGAAAGGTGAAAAAGATACGAATTAATGAATCACCTGAACAACAACAACAACAGAAAACGAAAAACGAAAAACTAATCGGAGCTTTTTGCTTTTATTTTTCTTGCTGTTGTTCTTCATGTCCTGTTCTCGGTCTTGTTTCGTGTGTGTGTGTGTATGTGTGTTATAATCGAGTCTATTTAGCAAGTGAGAAAGAAATCAGCCAAAGTGAGAGAGAGAGAGAGAGAGAGAGAGAGAGAGAAAACGGAAACGAAAACCACGACGACGACCACGATGATGATGTGGTGGTGGACGATGATGATGATGAAGAACCCTGGACACAACCAAAGAAGAACAAGAAGAAGAAGCAGGCACACACGACTAGAATTTGATATATCTTCGAAAAAAAATGTGTGTGTGTTCAGGTGAGGCTAGGTGAGGTTGTTGGTTGGTTGGTCGGTCGAGTCGGCCCAGGTGAGTTGATTGATTAGCTTAGGAAAAAAATGACATTATTTTCTCACTCGCTCGCGCTCTCGCTCGTGTTTTTGGGCTTTTGTTCACTCTCTCTCTCTCTGGCCCCTGATCTGCTACCCTCTGCTCCCCCTTTTGAATTTCCAGCGGTTTCTTCTTCTGGATTGTTCTTGACCTTTTTTCCACCATCATCATCATGATCATCATCATGATCATCATCATCATGAAGATTGGAATTATTAATTACTTGGTAGATTTGGTGGTAAATTGATGTAGTGTGATGTGGTGCAGTGTGTGTTCAGCTCCAAAACCACCACCACCACCCGTTTGTTATTTGCCGGTGGTGGTGGTGGTCCGGCCAAAAGTCAATCAATCACAATTTAACCCTTAGTAGTATCTTCGGACTTTCGGAGTATCATCGGGAATCCATTCATCGGAAATCCATTCAAACAAAAATGTTTGTAGCGTCCAAATCGGCGGCGTATGTGTGTGTGTATGATTATTAGTAATATTTACAAGCATCAATCCCGTTATCCCGTTATGGAAATGGATATATTGAAATGGATATATGGAAATGGAATACGGCGACCTGGAAACCGATTAGGTTACAATAAGCGCAAAGCGAGAGAGAAAGCGAGAGCGAGAGCGAAGAACAAAAAGTGTCAATGATTATGATGATGAATATGATGCTGCGCTGATTTTTTTTTTAATTATGGGCCCAACCCCCACTCTCTCGGGGAATATGCGCATCAAATGTCACTCTTGTGCATGTTACATGTTAATCGTATCGGTTTCGCTCTCTTTGTCTGTCTGTCTGTCTTGGTGTTCTCTTGTTTTTGATTGGTTATCGTCCAATTTGGGGCCACAACCACAACCACCACCACACAACAATATCAACTGGCTTGTATTAATGAATTGGGATCCTTCCCCCTTGAATCCACTCCTCAGGTCCCCCTCTCTCATAATCCTCTCTGTGTATCCTCTGTATCCCATTTAGTATCGAATATCCCTCCCTCTCCCTCTCTCTCCCTTCATTATTATTATTCGATGACATTTGATGGCAAAACTGATGATGTTTGATGATGATGATGATGAAAGTGATGCCGAAATTGGAGAACAACCAACACGACACAACAACCACGATAACAACTAATAATAATGATGACAATTTGATATGCCACTCCCCTTTTTGGCCACTCCCTATACTATCGCCACAATAAGGCTTGGCTGCTGCTGCTGCGGCTCATGGTGGTGGTGGCTCGCCTTATTGAAAATCATTATTATGTTTCGGATCATATTCATGATGATTCGGATCATGGAAGGGAATCGAATATCCATACCACACACACACACAGCCAGCCCGTGTTGTGTTGTTACCTGAGAAGTAGCCAAGATATTCAATATTACATATTGGCAATCGTATACGGTTATATACACGGGGGCTGGGGAGAACATGAGAACAACAACAACAAGCTGCTCTCTGGTTGGATCAATTAACAGTTAGTTAGTTAGTTAGTCAGTTTGACGGTAATCAACACAATGTCTCTCGCTCTCCGGCTCTCGCTTTGGCTCTCTGGTTGCAGAGAAATTGAAGCGAAATTGAAAATCAAATCCAATCCACAATCCGGATTCAATGATATCCGATTCCGATTTGTTGGGCGACAACGACTCCTCCTCCTCCTCCTTCTGAATATATCCAGGATGATGTTGTTGTTCATCCCTCAACAGGCAATGGCAATTGGTGGAAATACTAAAGAAGAAGAAGGCAAATAGCGAGAGAGAGAGAGAAATATGTCAACATTGGCTGCTGTTGGCTGTCATTTGTCACCAAAAAACATTGTCGGTCGGGTATTGTTGTTCTGGTTTTCGAGACGAAAAAGAGAGAGAGCGAGAGATAACTTGGCCATATCTTCTTGTGTGGAAACAACAGCGACAACCACAGGATAATGGTGGTGGCGCATTTTGATTTGGATCTCATTTTTGGATTTTTCGAAACCAAAACGGAAGACAGCCAAAATATACGCCAGGCCTGAAGAACACACTCGCTACACACAATCGATTGTCGATCAATATCTTCGGATATTTTCAACGACACGACATTTAAACTAGACAATGAAAAACAAGAAGAGAAGAACAAGATTTCAGGCAGCTACTTCCAACGGGACAATCAAAAAAAACTTTGATCGGGTGTGTGTGATGATCGAACGGTTTCGAGCGAGAGTCTTTTTCTCCAAAGGAAACACTACCTACTACTACTGAAACAATTGTAGTTGCAACAACAACCCGAAACAATTGTGTGTCTGCGTGTAGCGTTGTTGTTCACCATGATTGTTTGAGAGGAACAACAACAACAACAAAGTCAAACAAACAAGGGAGAAAACGGTTTTTGAAAATCGTCGTGAATTTTTTTAGAAACATTTCTCTTGTTCTTGTTCTTTTCTTAGACCCGAACGAAAATGTCTCAAACTCTCTCCACACGCCATTGTTGTGAGATGGCTGGTTGGTTGGTTGGCGCGAGCGAGCGATTTTTTCCATGATTTGATTGTCGACTTTGTCACAACACGCAACGACGACGACAACGTCTCAAGCGTTTTGTTGTTTTGGGGACATTGTTTGAGGATTCAATGAACTGAAAAACGATTGAGACCGACCAATCGAACAAGTCGAACATAGGCGCTCGCGCGTTCAAATTCCGCTTGAAAGGGAGGGAGGCTTGAATGAACCAAAATGAACAACAACAAGCAAATAATAACAATAACAACAAGAAGAGCAACAATTGTTTTGAAACCCGATAAAAACGTGCACAATAATTGAGGATTACATGGAGAGAGCGAGAGCTAGAGCGAGCGAATAGAAATGGGAATCCAAAGAACAATCATAGTTGTTGAACAAAGCTTTTTTCATCGAAAAAAAAATTTCCTAAGTGGCTTACTTTCTCTGCCCCCCCCGTCCCCTTTCCTCCCCCAAAAGACCCAGGTCTAGACCCAGGACTTGGTCCGGCCCCGATCTGGGATTGATTATTCAATCCAATCCAAAAATTAACCCCCAGGCGGTTTTAGGACATTTGGATCCTGATTAACCCGTCCGGTGATCTTGGTGGATCTAGTGTGGATCTTATAATTGATTGATATTCTGTGTGACTTGTTTGATGTGATGTAATCTCGTGGATGTTACATAACAGTGAATAACAGAGGATAATGATGATGATGATCTTGTTTTTTTCGTTGTTTCGATCCGAATCCCACTCGAAAGCTACTTTACAAGCTTGTCAGAGGAGAGGAGAGGATCCAAGAGGATCCAACGTGATTATCAAAGATCAAAGAGAGAGAGGGATTCAAAACATCAATCTTCAATGTGAGTGATGTGAGCGATGTTTGTTGGATGGATGGACATGGATTTTCGTTGCAAAATTTTTGTTTTTGATTTAGTTTCTTCTTCTTCTTCTTCATGTTAAGTTCATTGAATCTTGTAACGACGATCCTCATCATTTTACAATGACTTCTGGGCGTCTTATGGTGGTGGTGGTGTCTCGTGAAAGTGCAGCAACATCAAAATGAACTAACTACAAGTTTGCCCGAACAAGATACTAGTCGAGAAACAATAACAATAAAGAATTTGATGCTCCAATTAGTTTGGATGCGTCCGTGTGTTGGTGTGTGTGTGTTTGGCTCAGTTTAGTTTAGTTTTTGGCCATCATTTGATTATTTTTACAAGTTGGTTGGATTTTGTTCTTCATCTTCTTCTTGATTCTCTCCGCTTCAGCTCTCATCCTCAGCTTCAGCTCTCATCTTCTCGCTACTTTTGGGTCGATTCTGGTGGTTGGTGGTGTTCTTCCGAATGCGCTCGCAAAAGAATCGTTTTTCGGGTTTTAATTTACACTTAGACACTAGATACAAACACACACAAACGATAGTCGAGTGTCAGAATATCCCCAAATGATATCCAAAAAGAATCTTTTTCTCAAATATACTCTTCGGATACAAGCACATACAAGCACACAAGCACACATTGTGTTAAGATTGATAAATTGAATAAACATTCAATGTGTGCGATCCTTCTCCTAACCATTGCATTGTGTTTTTGGGTGGTTTTCAAATGTGGGGGAGGGGCTTCGAGGGGAAATGGGGGTGTAAACATCCCATGGGGGACGACACACCCACACACTCGCACATCTTGAATGAAATTCTATTCTTTTCATCTCATTTGTCTTGTCGTTTCGTCGTTATTGTTGTATTTCCCTGATTTTCAAGCCACCACCACCACCACCATTGGTGAGAGAGAATCCGGGATTGTGTGGGGGAAGGGATTGGTGTTCACCCCCTCTCCCCTTGTCTCCCCCAGAAAAGAAGCCTGATTCTGGTTCAAAGTGCCGTTCAAGGGTCCAAGGGTTTCAGTGTATGTTTTTATGGTTATCTTTCGACCATTATTATGACCGACCGAAAAATATGAATGTATCTTTGTGAATTGGCACGGAATTGCCATTGCGGCACCACCAAAAAAAAAGTGCCGCACGCTTGTTGTTGGTGGTTGGTGGTGGCTGCATTGGGTTAATAATATAATAACACACCAAGTGCTTGTGTTTAACCCAGCTAAACGTTTAACCCACGTATGTTTGTTTTATTCATTTTTTTTTGGTTGGTCGATTGGTCGGTCGTGTTGGCTGGTCGCTGGTTGTGTTTGTGTTTCAATCATCAAGTTCCTTTTTTTTCGGACGTAAGCGGCCATCGTCGTTGGCCGTCGGTCGTCGGTTCTTCTTCTTCTGGTGGTGGTGTGTGTTTACACAAGTGTTCAGATTTCACCAACCAGCCAAGCCAAACCAAACCGACCGAAGAATTAGCAAGATGAAGAAGAAGAAGATGAAAGAACAACAACAACAGCAAAAACAAAGCAAAAACAAAACGGAAAACGAAACGAAAAGACAACAGCGATTTAGATAAACCTCCAATAATAGCCTTGATGATGATGATGAGCCTTCTCGGATACTCACTTAACATACGCACACACTTACTTACACTAAAGCTTATGGCTGGGGTTAATGCGAAACAAGGATTCCGCTTTGTGTCTGCGCTAACGCAAGCGACGAGTGTGTTAATTCATCAGGCGTATCGCGCAAAAATTAACCCCTCAAGCTCTTCTTCTTCTTCTTCTTCTTCATTTGAATCCCTCTCTCTCGCTCATCGTTGCTTGATTATTATTGTTGTTGTTGTTTGATGCCAAAAGTAGTTCATCAAACGCGGCAACCATGAATTCTACCAGCGACAACAACAACAACAACAATAAATCATCAGATTTTCACTAGACACACACGAACGCACATTCGGATATTCCTCTTAAGCCTTTCTCCTCAAGAAATTCGCAAACATCTTTAGCGCATCTTCTTCTTTTTTGGTTGGTGGTTGTTGGTGGGTTTTCTTCGTTTAGCAAGCGGAATTTGCAAGCAGGATAATCATCATCATCATCATCATCATCATCATAATCTTCATCATAATCATAATCATAATAAAATTGTTAGGCAACCAAATCCCGAAAACCCGATGATGATGATGATAATCAAATATTCAAAGCGAGCGAGGATTGGTGTGCTATTTCCAATCAATTTGAAATCAATATATTTGATGAATTGAATTGATCAAATATCTGAATGCCGACTTGCCACACACACACACACAGAGATGCATGCATTTAGGAGGAAGATATGTTCAGAGAAGGCCCACTCTCTCTCTTTCTTTTGATTGGCTGACATCGAAACCACCTCCACCTCCACTCCCACTATGTTTGATAAGACAATGATGGATATGTTTGATGCGCGATCGCTGAACACATCAATCCTCCGCCTCCTCCTCTTGTTGTTGTTGTTCGGTGCAAGATTGGCTCTCTCTCTCTTCGACTCGGATAAGCCAGTCAGCCAATCAGAGAGAAGATAATCCCATCCCCATTCCATCGTCATTGGGAAAATATTGATCGCTCGCCCCTCCTCCCATCATCATTTGACGGAAGGCCGAAGGTCATCCATGGCGACCTTCTTGACGGTAATTGGTGTCCCGTTGATGAACATTGAGATGATGACGATGATGATGGCGCGGGTTAATTTGTTGTTGGTGGCCACATTGCATAATAATAATTTTGGCCAGATTTTCGGCTTGAACATTTTTTTTAGCCGCGCGATTCGCGTTGGTGTGTGCTGCGTGTTGCTGCTGCCAGCTTGAGCTTGAGCGCTAAATCAAGTGATGTGCTTGTGGCTTGTGCTTGCCAAGCTTGAATGAGAGAGAGTGGCGTGTTGAGTATGCGCGCGCGCTCGCTCGCCCTTCGCTGTGTGTGCCTGTCTGTGATGTGCTTATGGCTTGTGGCTTGAACCAAGCCTGTGTGTGTGTGCGATGATGTTCTCGTGGTACCGCCTTGAATATGATCCGAACAAGTGTAACAATGTGGAAAGGTTACATCCTACCAATGGTGACGATGATGCTGCTTCTTGCTTCATTGTGCAACGTTTCTCTCTCTCGCTTGCTTGTTCGCTTGCTTTCTCGCTTGTCATTGGCTCGCTCGCTCTCTCTCTCCTCTCTTCTCTGTAGCTTCAGTTTGCTGTGCTGCACAGCGAGCGTTATCAGCCTGCCTACCGTGTGTACTTTCCCCAATGCAAGCACACTTCTCTCTCTGTCTCGCTCGCTCGCTCTTTGATCTGAGCGGAGGAGGGGAGGCCTTTGCCAAGCGAAGCTAAGCGGCGCAGCGGCAGAAGCAGCTGTGAAGCGCGCGCTAAAGCCAGACGTGTAGTGTAGTGTATATCTTTTCCTGTTCAACGATTGACAACGGTGGCGGCCTGGCCAAGCGGCTTCAATGAAGTCGTGTTTCGATGGTTCTCTCTCGTTTCTCCGCTTCTTCTCGCTTCTCCGTCTTCTACTGTTTCGTTTTATTATTATTATTAGTGAAGATAATTTTCCATGCATATCCATTGCGTTTTGGAGAATTCAAGTAAACGTGTGTAAATGTAGACGACGACCACGAAGACGACGAAGAAGAAGAAGAAGAAGAAGCAGCTTCTGTCGATGAAACGAAGACTTTGGTTGAAGACCAAGACGACGACAACGATCATGGTGATGATCATGTTGATGATGATGATCATGATGTCGATACTCGAATGTTGTTGCAATTGAATATATCATTCACATTCGCATTCATTTACACCACCACCACCGACGCCAATATATGATCGCGAAGCCCGTCTTCTTCTTGATCTTCGTCTTCTTGTGGTAGTCTTCAACCGCCGAGTATACCACCACACCACACGCATAATCATCAGCTGTAAATGGCTAACAAGAAGAAAAAGAAGAAGAACTGAACAGCTAGCTAGCTAGAAGACTGTAAATCCAATCGGGCCAGATCAGTTTTCCCAAATCAACGATTGGCTGGTTGGCTGGGAATAGGAGAAGATACACGCTGAAACACAAATCCACCACCATCATACACACACCGTGGATGGATGATCTCTGAAACACCACCAACACCACCAACGTTTCTCCAATGATAATTAGTGCGAGGATCATCATCCACATCTGATCATGATCATCATCTTCATCATCATCAACCAACAAACATTACTGTGATCCATTATGATGATGATGATCGACGACGACGACATCATCGAATTACCACGACCACGACGACGATTATCATCATCATCATCATCATGTCCACAAGTGTTGTTTGGATCGACTGTTCAACATAATCGTCTGGTGGACATGTTGTTGTTTGTTCTGGTTGTTAATGTCAATCACGATGATGATTATGATGTTCACGGTGGTGAGGTTTTCCACGGACGACGACAACAACGACAACGAAGACTAATAATCTCATTTCATATTTTACAATCATCCAATCCGGTTGGACATTTGAGAACGTGTTCAACGGATTCAATGATCCAATGATTGGATTTCATGCAAACAGAGCAACCTGAAATCAACTCTTCATAATTCAAGTGGGTGTGGGTGTGGCTGATCAGTTAGGTTAGTTCGATTCGTTCCAGGATCCGTGTTGTGTTTCGCGCACGATATTTTTTTCGGGTTATGATCCTGGGCTCATTTTCCATGGCCGGTTTGGATTTGACCGGTCCACCACAGCAACAGCAGCAGCCTCAGCATCAGCAGCAATCTAACCATCATCATCGAATTCATCATCCGCATTCGCATCCGCCGCATCAATCATCATCATCAACAACACAGAATGTTCCTACTACAACATTATCATCAATCGGTGGTGGTACCGGTGCTGGTACAATGATCATTGGACATCTATCACCATCACCAACAACAACAACAACAATAGCGGCGGCGGCAAACCACGACACAACGACGGAAACATCGACAGCCATCACAACCGCGATATTACCGCAATCCGGCCGCATCATGCCCAGTTCATTATCGCCATCGGCGTGCACAACAACCACAACCACAACAGTCTTGTTGCCAACATTCGGTTTCACACAGGAACAGGTTGCCTGTGTTTGTGAAGTATTGCAACAATCCGGTAATATTGAACGTTTAGGCCGATTCCTGTGGTCATTGCCAGCCTGTGAACCATTGCATAAGAATGAATCAGTGTTGAAAGCTAAAGCATTGGTTGCATTCCATAGGTAAGTCTCATTGGTCTCACCAACATCATCATTCCAAAAGGGCATTCCAGGCCAAACATAAACACACTCACAAACAGACACACAAGGGGTTAAAACCGATGATGTTGAGCCAGCCGGCCAATCATCGTCCACTGGCTGGCTGGTCGATCGCGGGTTTAACACTTTGATGAACACGATGGTGGTGAACTTTGAGCCCCCGGAGAAAACCAGAGTAAAAATTTCAGTTGGACCACTAAAAACAAATCTAGATCAAAATGTAAATATGAACCATGTTCTGGCTGTGTGCGTGGACAACGACAACAACAATATTTGACTTTTGGCCATCAACAATAATTTTTAATGCACACACCATGCCCAGTGTCGGCGTTTTTCTTGTTGAATTAGATCTGGTCGCTCGTTCGCTCGGCTCAATTCGTTCATTCATTCAATCTCATCCACCACAACAACAACAACATTCTGCGCGGTTAGGTTAGGCATGGCATTGCAAACACACACACGGGGCCATGCGACTGGCTGGCTGCCTGCCACCACTTATGGCAACAACAACGACAACATCAACAACAATTTTTTTCGAGGTTGAGGTTGATGTTGATCGCGATTTTGGCCAAACAAACAAACCAAAAAACCCGAATCCTAGGGCCGAACATTTTAGGTCTAATTGAGTGTGTTAGTTAGGACCTCGAACCTCTTATCTTGGACCTTGTTTTAGCTCAAGCAAATGTTTACCCAAAAAAAAGAACGAATCCGTTCCGAAAGCGGTTAGTCAAATAGCCCGAGCCAGCCAGCCAACAGCAGCAGCAGCCAACATCCATTCAGTTTACTCAAGCCAGCCAGCCAGCCAAATGTCCATTTAGCGCACTTTTAGCACCACTTAGCACCACTTTCATTTGGCGGATCATCATTTTTAAAGCCAAAATCATCCAAATGGCTGGCTGGCTGGCTGATGCTAATCATACACCCGAAATACCAACAGAGAGAGCCAGGCCAACACTGCGAGCCGGGCCAGGGCTCTGTAGAATCCATCATCGTGCCACCATGATGGATTCTCCTGGATTCTCCTGTTGGTTGTGTATCATTACTCTCGTTCATTCATTCATTTATTTTGGTTTCTCTCGCTGGATTCGGTTGCTTGGTTGGTTGCATTGGAAAGCGCGCATTCATGTGGTTTAACCCTTTTGGTTCCACGTTTTTGGTTGTTTGTTTTTTTGGTTGGCTGGCTGGCTGGCTAGCTCAAACCTCGACGAGATCAACCATCGTCACCATTTTCATGCCTGGCCATTATCATCATCATCATCATCATCATCATCATCATCAACACCATCATATTATATCGTCGTTTCGGTTTCATAGTTTCTTCTTCTTCTTCTTCTTCTTGTTGTACTTGTACTTGTACTTGTTGTTTTTGTTGTTGTTGTCTTCGTCGTCGTCGGTGGTGGTGGTGATGGTGGTGATTGGATTTGTTGAGGATACCGAAAATGGCACCGAACAACCACAGACAATCTACATATCCATCGAAAGAGCGCCATCAAAATACCGAGCGAGAGATAACCCGAATTCATCGATTCAAACAGAAATTTGCAACCTCAACCAACAATCACATCCTAACCTAGCCTAGCCTAACTTAGCCTAACCTAATCTTCTTATTTGTCTTATTTGTCTTGTTTTATTATCATTCATTATGAAAGCACATTCAGATTGTTGAATGGTTGGTTGGTCGGTGCATGTTGGCTTGACGATGATGATGATCGCTTCCACCATCAAGCATCCATCGAATGTATAAGCCAACTACCACCACCACAACCACCACAACAACAACAACAACCAGAACAGATATACCACCAACATTTTTGTTATTTTGTTCGGGTGGTGTATTATTATAAACATATAATAATAATAATAATAATATTCTAAACAACAACTAATTAACATGTTGTGTGTAACGAATATCCTCTCTCCGTGTGTGTATGTGTGTCTAGGCAGTTCGTGTTTCGCTTTCTGGTATCCAGTGGCATTGGATAACCAAATAATAATAATAATCATAATGATGATGATGATGAAGTGAAATTGGTTTCCGGTTATCGGTTATGCATCCAATTTCGTCGACACAGCCGTACACAGATACCGTAACGAAAAACGATGATGATGATGATCCGGCGAAGTTCCGGTTACGTGTCCATACCTGTTTGTTTCTAATTAAAACCGCAACCGTAAACCGCTTTCGCATGCACACACCCGCACTGCAAGCAGAGTTTCGGTGGTTTGTTGGTGGTGGTATCCACACACACACAAATTCCATTGGCATTTGCAACCCTTCATGGCCACCAATACCACCGTTGAAGGTCTATGAGTATGTTCATGTTTTTGTTTGATGCGGCCAACAAAAATGATGCGGACGACAATCCTCGCGGATGTCCTCCACCATCATCATCATCATCATACGATGTCTTCAGAAGATTAATGATGATGAATCTCAAAACAGATATATCCATTTATTAAAAGCATAAATCATCAACTTGGAGCAACAACAAAAAAACAGGCCAGGCCAAATGTCGAGAATTTACTCGGACATGGAGATTTGTTTTTTTTTTGGAAAAAACAAGGTGAAAACAACATTACGACCAACACGATCAAGCCGTCTCTGATTGATGATTCTTGCAGGATTCTGTACTCTGGATTCTGTAGTACAGACATTGCGCGCGCGCACACACACACACATATTATCCAGACGAAACCCTACCCTTTTGGTGGAAGCTAAGGCTGATTTTGGCGCGTTTTAAAGATATGGATTTTGTCTTTTTTTTCTATTTGATTAATTGTTTTCGGATCACCATTAAATACTGTCGCGAATGTCCTGAATGTCCTGAATGCCTGTAGCCTGTGTGTGTTTGTGTGTCCGGAAAGTTCTTATCCAAAATTTTCTAGATATCGAGCACCACCACTAATGAGAATTACAAAAATGTAATTTTGTTTTAATTCATTTGAGAGAATATCAAAAATTTCCAAAAATTTCTCTCAGAGAGAAAATCCATCCACCATCCTTGGTGAAAAATGGTTTCGAGGTTGAACTTCGACAACATCAACGACAACGGCGACGACGACGACGACGAGAATACGAGGCGACAATCAGCGACACAATATCTTTGGCGATCGTTGGCCGACCGACCAAGACACACTAGAAGGTTGACCATGGTTGAGAATAATTTTGTTGTTGTTGGTGGAATGGTCTTGGATGGTGGATATTTATAACTGTTATAAATACCCTTAATTATGAGATAAGATAATGTCAAATTTTGGCAAATGATGACAAATATCTTTGAAGCACACACACACTGGCACGGAGGCTGGCAGGCTGGCCAAAAGGAACCAAGCATTGGATTCAACGATATTCGTCGGCCGTCTTCGTCGTGTAGTTTCATTTCATATTTTTCGTTGCCATATTTTCAATGAAAAATCTCGCTTCTTCTTCTTCTTCTTCTCGTCTTATCTTTTATTATTTCAAGCTTCTTCTCATTAGATTAATTAATTATTATTGCCTGCCTGTGATATGGCGATTAATAATGGCGAAGATGATGATGATGATGATGGTTTTTAATGGAATCAAAATGGAATCAGTTTCTCCTTAGTCCATGTGATCCAGATCAGATCACATCAGATCGTCGATCGGAGAGTCGAGAGCCGAAAAAAGCATGATCCATGATGTTTCAGTCTCTATTGAAACATTCGAGCTTTCGAGCTTCGAGATTATGATCCGATTTCCAGCTGTTGTTGTTGCAGTTTGTTCCACCAACAACAATAGCGGGACCAGGCTCTCTCTGTTGTGGATCCGGTACGATACGTATGTACCGTACAGTGTATTAAGGGCAAACAGCAAGGTGATTAATCAACGCTCAACTTCGGGACCCTAGGACCCTAGGGAAGACCATTCAACCTTTGACCTCTCTCCGTAGATCGGTTATGGAACTGGTACCCGGTACTGGAACACATTGGTACTGGTGAACACTCAATCCATAAAACCCCCTTAGCCTAAAACCCCGAAGTTTGTTTTGTGGTGGTGCGAGTGCGAGTGAGGATCCACTTTGGGAGGATTTTTGTTGGTTCGTTCTTTCGTTCGTTGGATCCAGATAGAAATCAGCATAATACTAATAATACGAGTAATAATAATCTTCTGGAACAACGAGACTGATGTTTTTTTCATATCGTGGATCATATCGTGGATCATTGATGGATACTTGTTTTCTGGAAAAAAAGTAGCAATCCAAGTACATTTGGATTCAAATCAATCGATGGATTCCGATTGTGCCAAGCCAAGATTGTGATTGATTGATTCGTGTGTGATTTTCGATTGGAAACATGTGTGGATGTAGTGTGTTGGCCATGGTCGTTGTCCACCGTGTTGCGCTTTGCCAGCCAGCCTGCCTACCTGTGTGTGTATTATTATTAGTATTTCGTTGTTTTTCGATCATGTTTCCCCCGTGTGTGTGTGTGTTTAATTTCAATTGAATTGAAACAACAACAAAAACAAAAACCGCAACAAACGATGTACAACAGCATCGTTTCAGCTTTCAAAAACGTGTCAAAACATTGCGAACAAATATCACGTTTTTGTTTTTGGCATCATCATTATCATCATCCGCATCCTTTTCTCTCTCGCTCTCTCGATCTCTCTCGATCGTTTTCATATTCCATTCCATTTGGTTTAGTTTTCGATGTGTGTGTGCAAGTGTGGTTGTTGGACGAAAGCGAATAGCGAATAGCATCCATTTATGGCCATCCACCACCACCACAACCACCACAATGATGTACACCACATTGATATTCGTGGTTTCCATAGTATCCAACAAGATCATCATCAACGAAAAAGCGAACATTGGCGGCAAATTGATAAATTTGATCTTTCTGCATTCGGATCCTCGTGTATGCGCGCTGCTGGTGGGTTAAAAAAGTGGGTCACACTGTAATCAGAAGCGAGCAACCTAAGTCCCGCCCATCGCAAACATTTTTGGGGCGGCCCACTAAGCACCAAGCGCAACATTCCTCTCTAAACAGCAGACGAAGCTATATGCCCCTCCTCTCTCTCGCTCACTCTGATTGGTCCAATGTGATGATTTGACCCGATGACGTCACACACACACCAACACTATAACATACAGGGGATGTAATAGCGTGCAGCTTCAACCAGCCAGCCAGCCAGTACCAGTGTCTGTGCATGTTTGACCCGCGCCTATAACAACCGTTCGCCCCTCTCTGATTGGTTCATTGTGATGATTTGACTTGATGACTAGACACACACACACACCAATACTATAAACAGGACGGCTGAGAAGAAGGCGTACGTTCCTGTTCTGTGCTATACATCCTGTATTGTATCTTGTACTGTACTTTATGAACGGTCCACCGGAAATTTTCGAAAAATCCTCAAAATTGGCACGGTGGGCCAAAAAAATGGTTGCTCACCTCTGATCATGATGATGATCATCGACAACCATTGATAATCCAAATCCACGAGAATGGTAATCGTGCGGTAATCGGAGCGAACCGCACGATTACCGGTCGCGCTGACCACCACCACCGCTGTCCGTCCGCATGCGGATTTTTTGATTTTCTCTCTTAAGAAGTGTGAATCAAATTCTTCATCATCATCATCATCACACATCATTGGGATTAGTAGAACTATACGATAAATAATACAAATCAAAACACACACACACGCATCATTATAAATCAAAGACCGGAGGCCAACCAGCCAGCCAGCCAGCCAACCAGAAAGCGAGAAATAGACATACTAACTAACTTTAGGAGAAAAAAATACGAATA
>JAOZJS010000087.1:0-104270 GCA_025882695.1 Amerodectes protonotaria
TAAAACATGCACAGACTTGTACTGGTTAAAGCTACTCGCTTTTCATCGGTTTATAGTGTCTCGTCACTGTATCAAATCACGCTGTACCAATCAGAGAGAGAAATACACCTTCTTCTTCTTTTAACAGCGTGTCTCATCATCGGGTCCAATCAGAATGAACCAATCAGAGAGAAAAACTGTTCTTATAGGCGTCAAACATGAACAGATTTGTACTAGTTAAAGCTGATCGCTTTTCATCGGGTTTATAGTGTGTCGCGTCATCTGGTCAAATCACAATGAACCAATCAGAAGGGAAAACGATCTTATAGGCGTCAAACATGCCCTCCATATGGAGGAGTAATTTAGAGTTTGGGGGCTGATCGATACCATGCGGATTAGTTACAATTTTTGCTTGACAATATTGATTCTATTCTATCAAAATGATGATAATTTAACTAATCTGGCTTAGTGCAATGATTGTTGGTTTGGTTTCCGGATTAAAACCATGCAATAAAAGTTAGGGAATACATATAATTACATATTTTTTTGCATTGATCGTGGCCCAACGAGAATAAATCGATGGATTCATGACGAACCAAGAATGTATTTTCGATTTTCAATAAAGATTGTCAAAAAATAAATAAATTCTCTATGTCGATGGTGTTGGTGTTGTAATCGATTCACTTATCGGTGAGAATCAAAAGAGCCCGGAAAATTTGAGCTTTCAGCGACCAAACAACAAGACGACTTTTTTCCCAATTCCTGTTTCCCGCCTTTCATTTACGGTCCTGTTTGATGTGTGTACAGCATAAATCACCGAAACTAAAGTGAATCAAAGCAAGTGTGCGGGTGTGTGTGGTGTGTGTGTGCTCATGCCACAAAAGGAAATAGAAGAAAATGTAAAATGCCCGAAATTCCATTAAAAATTGTTTGGCAATAGTGTTGCAGTCTATGATTTATGGCACCTAATTGGATCTATTATTGTTATATTTCTGGTTGCATCTCCTTATTTCTCAGCCATATGACATTTAATATTTGTTTTTGACTTTGGAAGCTTCAAAGCTTTTCTCTGGACGCTTAAATATGATCCAATCAACACATAGACCATAATAACAGCAGAAGTTCAATAGCAAACATATCCCTTCGTTCCAACTACGATAGAAGCGGATGGAAAGCGCGACCAACATCAAACATTTAACTAGAAAATGATGCCCGTATGCAAGATGCAAGTTGCAATCTTGCTACCCTCCCGGTCGACAGAAGCCCATCCAAACCTTAGCGTAGAACAAGGGTTGGCTGGAGAATTCATTGTTCTCGGTTCGATATGACTGCATCGACAAGAGAATCATTATGAGCTATGTTTGGTTAAATTCAATCTTTATTCCATTTGAATGAATGAATTCAAATCGTCTTGATGTGAGGATACGGATGGATGGAAAAGCGAAAGCAAGTTAGCGAGGGAGCGAGTGAGGGAGCATTATCATTCTGACAACCCATTATCACCACACCGGCATCTAAACAATCTAAACGGTTCTGTTTTGTCTGTATTTGTTCAAATACTTGAATGTACTGCTTGTCCATGGCCCAGCGCAGAATTATTATTCATCAAAATCATATTAAAAGGCTGCACCAGTATCAGATCAAAAACAAAACCTCCAAAAGTTTTCTTTTTGCACAAGTTCAATTTGGTTTTTTTGGTTCAGTTTCCGTCTTGTGTGTGCCGCCTTATAATTGAGCTTGGCCCAAAGCTCCAGATCGATGCTCCGACCAATCGGGTATTGGGTTCGATTGGTCGGATTCTTTGCCATTGCATCTTCAAATGATGAATCGTGTGTGCATGGAAAGCCAATATATTTTCCGAAATAGTCATTGAGCATAAATCATGGCCAGTTGATTGTTATTGGATTTTGATGTCTATCCTTGCCGGGTATGGCTGTCCGAATTTACGATCACGAGCGGTGGTAGGGTTTGTCAAAAAGTCTTATTCTTAGTTTTAGGCGATGCATTCAATTTTGTATTCCTCTTTTGTTTATTTATTAATTCAATTGTTAGTGTGCAAGGGTGAGACCTCTTTTATTTTATCCTGAGATTCGTTGCGTAGAATATACATTCTAGCATCCTAATTTCGATTAATTGCCTTGACATACCAAACAAATGATCGATCGTGAAGAATCGATAGATGAAGGATCAATGAATGCAATGCACTAGAATTTCAGAATTTCAATAGAAAACTGTGAAGCATACCGCGACAAAGACACGGTTATAGTATTGTTTTGCTTTTGGTTAATATGTTTTTTGCATATGTGGCTGACATAGCCACATCAGTTTTTGTCGAGCTACAAGGATATTTGCATGTTTAGTTCCATTTGTGCATGATTATGAACAAAGAAGAAGATGCAATACATTTGCTGCTTTCATAAGAATGGTACGCGTCTCTGTTTAGGTTGCATCCTCCAATATCCTCCAAAACTTATTTTGTTGATTATTAAAACATGTATCTCTCAACCCCAAATGTTGGATGTCACATTTGGTGTTGTTTTGTTTGTTCGATATTTGTTGTGTCTGCCAAAGAATATTCAAATTTCGATTAATCGATCTTTTAGTTTGAAAAACTCCCGGAACCGAACACTGCTGCTGCTCGCTGCCAGCTTGTATCTGGATCTCTATCTTAATAACAGTTCCAGTCTAAATGACAATGTACCATGGTTTTTTTTGTCTTTTTTTTGGCCAAACAAAGAATTAAGAAAGATGCAGCCATGCAAACAAATCACACGCGCACCCACATTCACTTATAATAACGGAAAAGGAAGTACTTTTGATTATATCAGTATGCCCTACTTTGTCGGATTTTATTATTCTACACTCCATGCGATTGGATTGTAACGACAAATAAAGAAAGACAAACAACCATGTTGAACCGGAGAATAATATAGGATACCGAAATTCAATTAAAATCCGGTTATTATAACTACTAACATGGTGCAGTCTGGATATCAGTGTGTGTTTGTGTGCCAGGATCTAATTTCCGTCTCATTATTGTTTTTTCTTTTTGTCTGTCTGTCTGTCTGTCTGTCGGTCGGTCGGTCTCGATAGCCATTCTGAGCTTAATAATAACTCAATTTATCTATTAGGTTGGTCGAATATTTTCACATTTTTTTTATGTTCAAAATGGTTTAGTATATGTGTGTCATAAATAATTTATCATGGAACCGCTCAGTAATATTCAATAATATTAAAGTGGTTTTCAGTTTCTATCTGAACAAAAAAAAAGTTCCAAGAAACTTTTACCATGTTCCAGCAATTGATTTGCCGCGAAAACTTTGAGATAAGCCTTAGCAACATTAACGCGTGTTGTCTTAGCCACAGCATCTTGCTATGGTTGGATGCTGTGCAGGGGTTTGTTTGATGCGGCGACAAAATTGAAATCGCAAGCCACAGAATCTGGCCGTTGTTGTTGTTGTTGTTGAAGATTATCATGATTGTTATTTATTAGTTGGCTAAAAAAAGAACATTTTGCATTCTGCTCTATGCACACTGGTGCACTTGGAATAATAAGTTGTGCTTATTGTCTGTGCAGTAGTATTACTTGAAACATTGTTGCAGTTTTTGGTTGAAAGCCATCACGTCTTATATTGGTCTCTTTTTTTTTTGATATTCAATGTTTACTTATTATCATAGATTCATTTCGCCCTAGAATCCCAGTTAATTTGCATAGTTAGGACGACCAACAACAATGACGATAGATTGATGAATTTTTTGGGCCCTAAATCAGGCGTCCCAAGATTCTCAATCAGATTCTCTCAGGAAAACATGTAGGGAGCTTCAGGCTGTGAATAAATGAGACTGGATATTGGCTGAATGTAGATCTTATCGAATATCAGAATAAAATAATGAGCAATCTCTGCCTGGTTTTCAACAACCAACCGAAAAAAAACCTAGACTAGTCTGTTGCACACGGCCACAGTCACCTTTGATGGAACAACTTGCACCAGTGGTATTGTTTCGTAAAGCACATCTGAATAAAAGAATTTATTTAGATCCGGTTGACCAAAACAGACAAAGCAGCTAAATTTTTCTGGTTGCTAATAAATGATTCTAATGTTTTTTTTTGTTGCTGTTTGGAACGGACCAATAGGCCAATGGTGTAAATAAATATAAATCATGATCCAATGATAATAAATGCTCCATGTTCAACATTGGTTTGTGTGAGCCGAAAAAATGATCTAGACTCGGTTCTGTAAATGTTTGACGCATGATGTATTTCTGATGCTCACACCAACCAACCAAATAAACTAAGCAACACCAATTCGTTATGTGATGGAATCACATTAATTAATTTGGTCAAAATGTGTATCTGTGTCTGTCTTGTTGTGGAGACCAAGTTGGCCAAAGATTTTGGCTTACAATTTTGGGCCAGTAATGTTGCCCAACAATTCAACCAAACATAAACAGAACCATTTATCAAATGCTGGGTTTGTTTCCTCCTTTTTTTTATTCAGCTTGGGCCAAAGTTTGTATGATTAACGGTAATAACTCATAGATTTTTGATGAGGTTACCATCTCCTAATTCATCCACCCACCCACACACACACACGTACGCCCTCATCCCGGTACCTATGCTCGACCCGAATTCCGAACGGAAGTTCTTCGCTAAATCAGTCTTTTTCTTTATGAGACGGTTCGACATGCGAAAAATGCTAAGAAAATAATGGAAATTATTTATGGACCCGGAGAAAAAACAATGATTAATGGAGCATAGTTGATAATAAATTAATTGATAATTAATCATTACTTTTGATGTTGATGATTCTTGGGGGCTTATTTTTTTGTGCCGCCAAACATTGTGGATGTGCCTGGCTTCAGAATAAGTTGATTCGGAAAAAAAAAATATAACCACCCTCATCATAAGCAAAATTAATCAAATGGCCAAGTTAAAGTCTTTGGGAGCTTTGAAACCCACCTTCTGCTGAAGAGTTCGGAGAGAGAAAGAGAGAGAGAGAGAGAGAGAGCAGAGTTGGTTAGGGAAAAATATGGTCAATCAAACGAAAAACAAAATTAATTCCATCAAAATGACTCGCAGACTTGGCCACTGTTGTGTTGAGAATTGTGGAAAATTGTGGGACTTTTTGGACCGATTCAGTGCCGATGTTAGCGAGAGTGGCATCTATTCCGCTATGATTTGGTTGGCCTATTTTGTTTTGGAGCCAAAACAACTTCAATCAAATCAACTGAATGACTGCCATCATGGTTGAGCTCTATCATTAGATATGGTAGAATATTTAGAATCAACATGATCATCGGATCGAAGTGAAATAAGCCAAGTGAAAAGAATTCTCTCTCCATCTCCTTCTCTCTATTCACTTTCTCTTTGTTGATTCTTTGCAATCACTTGAGACTATTAGAACATTATCATCAAAATCAAAAACAGCAACCACTAAAGTCTCTGGCTGAAATGCAGTGGACAATGCCATTCTTACCACTTACCTCATGATGGCCAGTTTGTAGGAGAAGAAAAAGATACAAATCACCATTAGGGGAAATCCAATGGAATGGGAACAAAAGAAGCGATAAAAGCCAGATATAAATTATGTAATATGGCAATGATTCTTTTGCGACATTCACCGAAATCATTTCGATTATTATGGGTGTTTGCTTGATTCTCTTGCAATCATAGCAATGGGCCTTTAAAAAAAATGATGAAGGTAGAATTGTGTTAGCCCTTTTTCCAATACCATATAAACAGCAAACAAGAGGAGAAATTCTCGAAATGAAATACACATTGTAAATATGAATAATTAATATGTAATGGAAGCATCGGCCAGAAAATTGCCATTAGCTTGCCCCTTGGCTTTGGCATAGAATGGCAATCGGAGGCTGTGTGAAGCCAATCATCAAAGGTTTTTTTCTGGATGTTTGTTAGCTTGGTTGTTTGATCAATTTTATCGGGCCTGGTTGGGATGTGCTCCCATTAAGAATATGGCCTCGCATTTTAAAAAGAGAGCAAGCAGTGAATCATCTGCATCTAAATATGGCCAAATCATGACTTGTGCCATAAAAATGGCATGAATATTTGGGCTATGTGAATGATGTCTAACCAATCGTTGTTGCTATCCGATTAGCATATTTTCCGACCAAGTCGGATAATGCACCTATCTTATCAGTGTGTTTAGAATGTTTCTTTTTTTATTGTTGTTATTCAATGTGTATGGGCCTAAATTCTTTAAAATATCGACCAATGGACCAATGTTCTATTTCAGGGATGCCCAACTTTTTATCCCAACATAGAAGGATTTTATACTTGATTAGTATGGCAAATTATAGAAAAACCAGCCGACTACAAAAATCTCAATTTGGTCGTACCTTCCACAGTGCTTCACCAATCAAATGACTGATTTTTGTGTGTGTGGCCTCCAATAGCTGGGCGGTGCTACCAGTCCGGTCAAGGTTGAAAAGACAAATTGAATCAAATTGTGCGCGCCATCTCTACAGAGAGAGAGAAAGAGAAGAAGGAAATTGTAAACGATTCCGGGGATCAAATCTTGGAATGATTGGTTAAGTAACAGTGCATAGTTTGGCAGAAATGGGTTTAGTTAGGTCCGAAAAAACCATTCCGGGCCACATTCGCTCATGAGCCACGGGTTGGGCATCCCTGTTCTATTTGAATCATTTAGAAAATGAATTCCAAAACATTGTCTTCAGGACTGATGCGATTCACAACAATTAAAAACTTTACATTCATTGCTTTTTGGAACTGGCAAAACATTAATAATTTCTGTCACTTTCAAGAAGTTGTACCCAGTCAATACGGAAAAAACCATATTTCATCAAAAATCCGCATTGTTCGGTAACTGTTGTGTTTTGTTGTCTCTAACATCCAGCAGTCCAGAGAAAAATGCCAATGTCGACTTTGGCCACTTGCCCATGGCATTCCAAACAAACGAACCAGAAATATAACTGATAAGATTGTTGTCGGAAACCGGAACGGTTTCTATACAAAAAAAAAATCCAAAAATTCAATTACCAAGCAAACTCAATCCGAAAATAGCACAATTCTAGAATGAATGCATTTATGAAACCATCTTTTTATTCATTGTTTTTAAAAAAAAGTTTTTCTAGTTTTTAGTCTTTGAAATTGGATCAATTTTTGTTGTTTTGTCTTATCCGGTTTTTAGGGATGGAAAATGAAACGCCCATCTCGATGTTGATCATCACCAAGATGCCTTTATTCTCAAATCAGGACAACAATTATCATAATCATGATCATAATCTGGGCGGGGCGGATAGCATCCAAACTGTCAATCAAACTGTCAGCTTTGGTTCCAAGCAAATTATTCAAAGCGATCCTGCTAATAATGAACGGATGTTGAATACAAATAAAACCACTTCCAGGATCGATGAGGATTCCTATACTGCTAACAATAAGCGCGTAACCAAAGATATCAGCCATTGGAGCTCGAAAACTCATCACCGGGATAGGAGAAAGCTTTTTGACACAGAAAAGAAAAAAGTAAACTAAAACTTCCTCTTCCCTAACCCGAGAGATTGATTCGCTATGTTCAATTCTGATAATTAAGGTTTCTTATTTTTGATTATTTATCAGATTCCATCTTCATCTGTGATTACTGCATCATCCGATGACATTTCTTCCACGATGCAAAACGATGCCTTCAATAATAATAATCAAAATTGGCCGCAGCAACAGCCGCAGCCCGTTTATGAAGTGCTAATCAATGAGGAGGAAAAAGATTTACCAAAGAAGTTGTTTCAGGTCAGTGAATTTTTGTTATTTTTTGTTTGGTCGGCTTTTCTGGTCTGGTCATTCAATCCGATGCATCCATTCGATTTTGATTGCAAACCAAAAAAATATTCTCTTTGCTGCTACAAGCATCGAAATTGTATTTGAGGAGCAATCACTTGTCTAAATGACTACCCGCAAACAATGTTTATTAATAAGACCGAACATAACAGAACAGACTAGAATAGAATTGAATGGAATGGACATAATGGATAAAAGAATGATGGTGAAAAGGCTTTTTCAATTTGGTTGCCTGATTGAATCTGCAGTCAATATGGTTGGCCTGGTTGGTTGGCGGCTTGGTGGATACACACAGCCCAACTTGGTGACAACTTGACAAATGATCGGTTAGCCTGTCCAGCAACCAGAAAAACATTTGAAAATGGCCAACACTTTTCTGGTGGTGGTAGCATTGGTGATGGTTCGAAGTAGCATGCTACAACACCATCAACACTACCACCATCATCATTGAATGCGATAATAATAAAAAAAAACAAACTGAAATTGAATTAAATCCTTGGGTTTTATCTGGTTCCTTTAACCACTTTAGCTCTTTTTTCCATCTTTCCCGCACTCCCCCTTGCTTGCTCTCTTTCAATCAAATTAAGTCTAAGCCTATAGAAAAAATGAACATTCTTGCCAAGAAAATTTCCTCTGTTGATTCTGTTTGCGAGAACAATTCTCCGACGGAAACGGATACGGTTTTGAACAAACTACAATCGATTTTGTTGGTTGTTTTTCTTTAACTTGGTTCGTTAGATCGATTTGCATCGTCTGAAACAAAATCCAAACATGAAGCCAACAGAGAGCAGAAATCATCCCATCCCAAAGATTCATTTTCCTGTTTCCGTTTTCGGTTTTGGTCTGATTGCTGCATCATTGCCTTTGTTTATCCATCGTTTTAAAATTAGCCAATCTGTTAGTTTCAAGTTATCTGAATCTTCTGTGATTGAATAGAATCTCAGTTAGATTATGATATGGTCCTTTGGCATTTGAGATTCCAGCAGAAGCCTCTGGCTAGTATTTGGATTGTCAGAATCTTGAGTTCTAAAGCTGACAAACACTCAACAATGAAAACAATAGAAAAGAGCAAATGAATGGAGGCTAATCGATTTTGTCTAGTGCTAGACAATAATTTCCTGATTAATTAAAAACCGACATGTATCATATTGATTGATTATTTAGGTAAAAGCATTGATGATAAACGATTCCAACAAGACAAGAATTTCAAATGGCAGAGAACCACCTTGGCAAGACAATCATGGATTGATGTTTATTCTTAGTGGTAAGTATTAGTGTTACAATCATGTTCCTGTCACCTGTTGGATCTGTTCAAGTTTTTTTTGGTTGAATCAATTTTTTTCCGAAAATTTCTGTTTGCTTTATTCATCAGGAACCGGTGTCGATTATGAACATCCGGAACAAAGTAAGTTTGCCATCAATGCCTTCACTGGTGAGCTGTTTCTCATCTCGCCACTGGATCGTGATCCACCGAATGGACGTGATTTATATCAATTGTTGATCAGCGCTGAAGATGAAAGCTCGGAAAAAATCAATGGATCAGTGCTGGTACTAGTACGAGTAAGAGATATCAACGATAATGCTCCATATTTTCCCAACCCACAATACATAGCTCAAGTTTCAGAGAATCTGGCTGCCGGTATAGATGTGATACGTGTGGTGGCCGTTGATCCAGATTCCGATTCTATTATTCGCTATTCGATTGAAGTGAACCGTGTCAATTCTGATGGCGAATTGATTTTCGATATTGATGAACTTAGCGGATTAGTTTCTACAGCGGTTTGCTGTTTAGATCGTGAATCGATTGATCAATACACCATCAAAATTTGTGCCACTGATCGAGCGATCAACGGCGATCATCAAGCTTACCATTGGTCCAACAACAACATCAACAACAACGACAACCGTCCCGGCCAACAGCCACAGTTTTCATCATCTAATTTTTTATTGAATCAATCTTCATGTACTAACGTTGTTATCAATGTTACCGATGAGAATGATGAACCACCTCGTTTTGTTCGCCAAAAATTTTACCTGTCTCTAGCCCAAGGAGTCAATGAACTTTATCCTCAACGAACATTGCTAAACACTTCCGTGGTGGACAATGACCTACCGGAAACCAATCGATTTGTTTGCCGTCTGGATGTTAAACTTTGGTTCCCATTACAAGTGCCACCAGAAATTCATTTAGACCAAAATGGCACGAATGAATCATTATTTTGGCGGTTCATTTTAAATGGAACCACTAATGGCAGCAACAGCAGCAGCTTTCTGCATTGGAATGGATCATCCTCCGGTCACCATACTAACTTGAGCAAATATTTTCAGTGTCACATCAACATTTATGGCAATATTCGTGTGCAAACATCGGACACTTTTCCTCGAAAACATTTCCATCAGATCATGATGCAAGAATTTCAACATTTTCGCACTGGTTTATGGAATCGTTTTTTGCTAAATTACGGTTCCATGTTTCCTGCAAGCGTTCTGCATATCTATGAGGATCAATTGAAACAACCATCCTATGCAGAGTTGATTATCAAAATAATGGTTAGTGATTTGGGTTATTTTGAAGTTTCACAACGCCCTTTGGGAGCTGTCTCCAATCATAAAGCCTCGCAGCAACAGCAGCACATTTATGACATTGTTGGATTGTTGGAAAGTCATGTGATCAGTGGTGAACTACAAATACGATTGTCCACCGAACCATTGGTAGGAAACGACCCTGCTGATAAAAGTGATCAACAATCTGGTAACGGAAATGGTGATATTATCATCAATAAACAACGCGTTCTGCCATACGATAGCCAGAATGATGTTGTTATTGATGAAAGTTTAAAAAGATCAAGAGAAGCATCCAAGCATGATCGTTCTGATCTGATTAGACTGGACACTTCCGATTATGCTAACGGTAATGCGAACAACCTTAGATTTGGGCCCAGAAAACTTTTCCAATCAATACTTGGAAAGTTTTCCTCTTCAATGCAGCTCAATTCCATTTGGTTACTGTTGATTCTGATCGGATGTTGCCTTTTGATCATGGTTTCACTAGTCTTCTTGTACATGACCCGCACTAAACGAAAGAGAAGAGAATTGACCAACCTAAACTATGAAGATGTAAGTGATGGTGTAGCCAGTGATATGGACCATCATGAGATGCACAGTACAAGTACCATGCCAATGTTATTGGCCCACCAGAATGGTCAATCATTTCAATCATCATCAACGGCAGTGATCTACGATGCCTACAAAAACCCTCAACAACTACAGTCGCAGCCTTCTTCTTCTTCTTCTACTTCTCTGCAAAGACAATTTTACTATAGCCAAGTGAGCGAACAGGTTTGTACTCCCATAACCAACACTGCTGCAACACTATCCTCTATTGATAAAGTACAGCCTCTCAACGATATTTGTTACTATAATGAGAGCCATCAAGCCTCGCCTCATTTAGTTTTGTTGGATAACAAGTCAACAGCAACAGCTAGCACAGCAACAGCCAATCATCAACAGCAATACGACTATGCACTCTATGATTTGGCTCAAATCAGTACTGGTAACGTAGCTTCGTCTGATCGCCTATCCCACCGCTCCTCTTCATTGGCTGTTGATTTGCCAAAAGCAGGCGGCCCAGAAGAGATGGAAATGCAATCAATGGTGATTAGCCAAGCCTCACAATATTACAACAATAATAAAAGCATAGAACAACAGTTCAACACTATAAATCGTAGCACGCCCAGCTCTACAGCCAAAGTTGTGTCTATGCACCAATCAAACAGACAATACGCTGCATGAGATTGATTTTTATTTGAATTCGCAAAATGTGATCCACAATCCAACACACGCAATATTTTCATTATTGGATTTGCAAAAATCTTTAACTATTGGTTACCGTGAATAAAGTCTGAAAATATTTTCCAGTATCTTGGTATTGGTTTCGATGTTGGCATTAGTGTTGGTTGTCCTGTATTTCAGGGAAAAAATGGTTTTTCTATTTATTCCAAACGTTTCGGTTCGTTTTGGATCAGCCAAATGCATTGATCACACCATTCTATAGGCAACCATTAAACTATTGAAAAACTTGGATTGAATACAAAACTAGCTTTCAGATCAAGATTTTTATTTATGAATTCCCAAACTAGCGTACGATCAGAGAAAGAGAAATTTTGTTTTTTTTTTATCACACACATCTCTTACATACAAGGTTCCATTTGGGATCGGAATTGTTTGGTTTACTCGTTTAAGTTCAGCCAAAAAGAAACAAGCTAACAACACCAACTTTTTGCATGTTTCCATTCGAAGAGTTTTATAGAATGCAAGAGAAGATCACACAAGCATAGACACAGACATAAGCACATGCACAAATGCACTGGAAAAGCTTAGAATACAAAACTGAATAAAAAAAAACCTTGTGCGCTATCCGAATCGGATGGGATGGCACTAATTCAAACGTTTCCAAATAGGTTTTCACCACCATTCCAAGACTGCAAGCTAGCTTGTTAACGAGCCCATTGATGGAGATATTTATCGTACTTTGTTGGCGAAACATTCTTCATCATGCTGAAAATCTATACGATTCTGGTAAACTGTCAAGTGATTCTCTCCAAAACTGACACACTAACACAAACAGATTCTCTTGGAAAAAATCCGCCAACAGTATAAAATCTGTTGGGTTGCCCAATCGAAGCACAATCGAATTAGAATCCAAAGTTGTATTTTTGGTTGAGAAACCACTGTATAATAGATTGATGAATGCGAAAAAAAATCAGCTCTGTCTTGGATAATTCCATTGTAAAGTAATCTAATCTGGTTTGAATATCTTGGGTCTCATATTTAGTACAGTTTCGATCAAGTACCAACAACAAGATGGAAGAAAAAAAAACCTCTGATATCCGAAAAACGAATCCAACTGCAATACAAAAAAAAAAGAATCTGGATTTCTCAATTCTTCATCTTTATTCTTCAGCTCAATTATTCTATGCTTGCCGTCTTTTGGTTTATTCTTCTCCATTGATTCTGTATGGCACAATCAATGGTATCGAATCAATTTGGTTACATTCATCCATTTCAACCATTGATTCATTCATTTCTGGGTGACAAAGTCGATTGTTCCAACCAGAACGGCCAGCACTTTTGCAAGCTTGTACTCTCTCTCTCTTCTTTTATCTTGTTGGTCGACTTTTTTGATGATGATGCTGTTGCTTCTGCTATACAGACAAAAACTTTTTTTTGTCGCTTTCCTTATTTCCTTTTCCTAGTTGATTCCTATTATGCACGCAGCATTATGTTTATTTTTATTTTTTTTCGTTTTCGTTTGCGAACAATTTTTTCCCCGTACAAGTTTCTCTCAATCTGATGTCTGCTGAAAATCTTTATGGAAGTTGGCCAACAACTGATTTTGTTTTCTGGCGAAAGAGTAATCCATCTTGATGCATCACCATTCGACATGGTTTGTTGGTATGCTTGGTTGGTTGGTTGGTTGGTTGGTTGTCCGTGATTCTCAATCTTCGAGCTTCTTGCTTTTTTTCGGGTCTGATCTTTTTGTTGTTTTTTTTGTCGTGTTCTACTGTCTATCTGTTTGTTATGTTTCCGCCCAACAAAATGAGAAACAACATTACCATGGACCCGATCTATCACCCGGTAATCGATTTGTGAAATTCTCTCCGTTACGTTTATTCTCCCTACCTCTCCTTCCCCTAAGAATCAAAGCAACTTGATAACCATCAAAGATTAAAAGGTGAGGAATTGTGAATCGCATAGTGTTACTAATCCATCATTATCATTTTGGCAATCACATAATCTTGTTTGGGCTTGGCCCTACAATCTGTTGGGCTATAGCTATCCTCCATAACAAAAGTAGACTAGCTGATGGCGGCGAACCAATCGAAATGAAACCGGATATACGGATTCAATAGAAAAAGTAAAATACAGAACAATGGAGATGGATCGGCCAAAATGAATGAAACTTGACAATCATTCACCATCATATAAATGTATTAGGTAATGCCAATTATAATTCCATTATAATATCAAATTATTATTATTATTATTATTCAACAAAACCGCCCAAAAGTGATTGGTATTTTATAATGTTTTCTAGCAAATCAATTATATCACCATTTCCCGTACAGGAAGGTCTAAAAATATAGATCCAATCAACAACAGACAACTAATTCAAACACTGGAATGTTTGGATCATGTTGTCGGATGATTTTCATTTTCAGATAATAATAATGTATTGGCGTTTATGAAGATAATCACATGTACCCAGCAACGACAACCACATCTATAGCCAGATGAAGAAGGGAAATTCATCGGTACAAGGCTCGAACACTACTACCCGTGAAGTGGTGAATGTTGTTGTTGATGATGTCGTTGTTGTTGTTGTTGCTGTTGCCGTAATCTTGTTTGGTCTGGTCGATAATCTTTTGTGCTACAATACAAAACATCATAGCAAACAATAAGATCAAGTAAAAAAAAAGTTGATTCGGATTCTGTTACGGCCAAATTCTGCCTCCATTTAGCCAATCGGGCGGTAGTATACTCTTTGCTATAGTGGCAACGTATGATTTATCTTCTGGCTGAATGTAGTATTTAAAAATTGTTCGGATTCTTCTTTCTGAATGCTGATGCTCATTACATTTTTGGTTCTTGGTTTGCTTTGCAGCTCTCTTCTGAGGTCTGCTAGCTTTCCTGCTATTGATCGCTTCATTATTACATGGCCAATGATGGTGATGGTGATCATCATCAGTTCCATAATGATGATGATGGCGATGGTGGTGATAATGATCAACAACAAACAGCCACTGAGATCAGACAGAGAAGTGCTGCAAATAGAATGCAGCCTTTTCACTTTGATAGGGCGTTTGCACCAATTATTCCACATAAATGCCTGGTGGAAACCACTAAAGAAAGTCGGAAAATAAAGGAAGACATCCTCAATTATTCTTAGCGTATGTGGCACATGATGTGCGTTGGCCGCATTCTTGATCGTGCCAACCCAATTCTTTTAGCGCCTATTTAAATTTTGAAAAAAAAAACCGAGACTATGCTGCCATCTGCCGAAATAAATTTTCACCAAAGGTGAAGATCCTGACAACTAGATGGCAGGAGGTTGATGAAAAAAAAATTCAAAAATTCAAAAGAAAATGTTGAAGAATTTCTTGAAGGTTGAGGCTTATCTAATGGTAAAACGAATGATAATCAAGCTATTCATGCTCATGCAATATGAATCAATGATGTGCGTGGTAGCATTTTCAGCAGTCTTACCTTCAACTGAGACTGGTAATCACCACTTGCCACATTACGTGTTAATTAACCTGTCAGCTATGGCAAAACTGTTAATTACAAAATTAAGAATGCTTGATTTGAAAAGCAGATCAAATATGGGTTTTGATCAGGCCATGATATTTAACGGTTCTAGGAGGAATTTGCATTGAATCGTCTGAAAGTGATGTGCAAATATGCCATAAGAAGCTAGTCCAAAGCAATTATCAACGGTTCATATACTGAACCACTTGGTTAATTAATCTCAAATTGTCGTTTTCGATTTTCACGATGTGGGAATGGGATATCCACCCATTCGTTCAATTGCGGCACTCGGTCGAGAAAATTGTTGAGTTAGATTGTGCCATTCTTTGAATCCTTGGCTAAATGGATGTCTAGTTTGTCCAATCAAAAATGCTAAATGGATTGTTAGCATCTATAGTAATTCAGTCTCAGTTTGTCATTCTAAGCTACTGATTGTCTGATCGTTTTGGTCAATGAATGATGCATTAGTTGGGCGACAATTGGCGACCAACCGAGCTACAAGATGCGAGAAGGCTCATTTTGTCTGTTTTGCATAGAAATGAAACCAATGTTGACAACATTTTAATTGTTTAATTAATTAATCTGAAACGCTGTTTGGAATCGATTGTCTGGGTTGTACGAGACAATACTGTCCATTTCTACTTCGTTACGATTAATTGGTTTCATTTGAATCTAGTTTGATACATAGCTCGCTATGCTTTTCATTTCAAACTTATAGAACTTATGGTGGGTGTGATTTTGCCATTGCAACCTTCTGGTTTGTGCGTGTTCAAGTGCTATTTTTTCATTTGGGCATGAAGAATGTTCTCGACAACAGCAATAGTGTTCGCAAAAAGTGCACGCCAAATGTGGTGGCTAGCCAGAATGTGGCCTGCGAAATAAACTTTGGGCACGATGGCCTCACTAGGCATCTTGTGGATGCTATTTGCGCATCTCACCAGCACACACTGGCTACTGTATTGTGCGAGTCGCATTGGAACTGTTTTGCCATTTTCTGGTTATCTTTATTGTAGCCTTCCGATTCGCTAACCAGAACCGAGCCGCAAGACAACTGCAGTAAGCGAGTTTATCTTGAACATACGAATATTACGAAGCCAACACGCCGGTCGTATCGGTGCCAGGTTCTAACTCTTCGATATGGATTCCTCCTGCATCCTTGGCTAGTTTATGCGTGGGTGCATGGTAGCACCAGAAAAGCAAAGGCATCTTTTCTGTCATCTACACGCCTGCTCGTTGGCCATCATGTCGAGAATTCGATTCTTTTGAAAGTTGTCGTAGCTTTCGCCACCAGATGCATCTACTAGATGCGCTTCTAGCTATAATTGAAATGCTAATCTGCTAAAGTTTCCATAAGTTCCATTATTATGATAATTTAATTAGCTTGAATTGTTTTAGTGTTTCATCTCCAAGTGTGTGTGTGTGTGCGTGCGTGTGTGTGTGTATGACTTGGGGTGTCTTTCTTCATTCACCCCAATAAGGCATCCATCAAGAATTCAGAGTGGTGGTTTTTTTAAAATGTAATCAATAAGTTAAACATCGTTTCCCCGAATAAGCCCTGAAATTTTAAAAGTTTTGAAAAAACTTTCCAATTCACTTTAGAATACTGCGCGTATTCTTACAAAGATGTGCTCAGCTTAATCAATACTCCAAAGCCGAAATGAACATTTATCAAGTGATTGCAAATACATCTTAACTTAGTGACAATCGTGTACAGCTCAAGATAATATCATTAAGGCAAGTGGCTTCCTTTTGGATCAAACATCATCTGCACAGGTAAGAATGCATGCTGATGCCTGTTTGTCGCAGGCAAAGGATGCGGATATTACAATTTGGTTGATTGATTTGAGTAACGTGTGTGCTATAGGCTACTGAATATGATGATTGCAGGTATTGAGCATGTTATTTATCACTCAAATTGTTGCGATTCTAAAGGTTCCGTGGAATTCGGTCGATTGTCGATGTCGAATGAAAAAAAGAGCATTTTTCTCCAACCAAATGAATCTGGATGAGTTAATCTCTTGGGTATATTTGTTCACCCAACTAGACCCATCGGGCGAGTGGGTGGTTGGCTCACCTAACCGTCGGCGGCAAAATTTTAATTTGAAATGCAGATCATTTCGGTGGAACCCTGGCAACGACAACTTGAGATCAGCCTAGCGAAACAAACAAATTGGATTGGACCGATGGTGTGTGTATGTGTGTGTGTGTGTGTGTGTGTGCGGGTTTGTACAACAAGCGAAGCGATAACTGTGACAGATACATTTATTTATTCATTCAGCCTTTGGAATAATCATAATATTATCATTGATGATTGAATGCGTTTTAGCATACAAGCTGCCATGGTATGGTATAGCATGGTACCATCACCAACAGCTATGTGTCCATACGGACAACATTTCATCATTGGACCAGCTCTATGCTCTATGCTGGGTGTTTTGTGTTGGAGAATCCATTGGATGTGTGCTACACTATATCATTTGCTCGTGCTGTTTGACGCAAATAATAATTTTTTTTTAGTATTTCAAAATTCAATTTGCTTATTTGCTTTTGGGTTGTTTGTTTGTTCGTCGGGCTGTTTGTTTGCATGTTTGTCTGTCTGTTTGCTTGCTTGCTTGCATAGCTATAGTATAGCCAGGGTGATTCATCAAGTACTTACATCGAGTGACAGTTGCTTTCTGCATCTTGAGCACAACGGTTTATGGATCCAATGGAATAGCTAGAGTGCCAATGTCAGTGTGCATTGCCTTAGTTCTAGAGACATTGTTGTACAGATATTGATGTTGCTTACATAGCTTCAATATCGTCAAACACTTGACACCGGCAGCGTAAACACAGTCGCTTCAAACTATAGAAATTCGCACTTCCGACATGGGTATTCCTTTGGTAGGAATAAAGCAGCATATTCTTCAATTTTTCTGTTTTAATTTTTAAATAAGACAATTCAATCGGAGATTACGTTGAGTGGAAAAAATGCTTAACTAATCTGTTAGTATTAATAGACCTTTTAAACAGAATTTGGTAGTTTGGAGCTTAGCCAAGATCCCCACATAGAATCACCTTTGGTCCTGTTTGCTGAATCAGTTAATGCAGCACTGCAATATATCAATCATACATAACCCGACCTGATAATCTGACCCCTCTACTAACCCAGAATATAAATGGAAAAAATCCAAATTAAATCAAGCCAAAAGCAAGTGCATAGGTTGAGATTAGCTTAATGCACGATGCACTTATTTTGGATTATATTGAGGAGGCAGTCATGCAGCAATTTGTGCAGCCATTTGCTGTTCTTTTGCAGCCATTATTTTGTGCTTTTATATAAGGTTCCTCCTTTGTTAGGCTTCTGGAATTATCTTGTCGACAGTATAGGCAAGCATTGGGTCCAGGCTACACAGTACCTCTTGTTGTTTGGATGTATGTGTGTCAATAATATACAACAACCTTAATTGGGTGTGTGTGGTTGCAAATATTGTTTCCGATTAGTTTTTCAGTTTTTTTTGTTTATCATCTTAAACTTCATCTTATGGGTCTTGCTCTGGTAATCGGACTGAATGATTGATAAATCAATTAAATAGAGCAAAGTAAATTACTTTAATATAGATTGCTCCAACTCCATCTTCTTCATCATCTTCATCTTCTGCTTTTGATGCTATTCTAGCTCTAGTTTTTAGTTTGCTATTCTCCTGACGAACCATATGAACAATTGCGATCCATTTCACTGCATTCTAAACGCAGCCACGATTGTATTTTATTTTTCCTGCGTCTTTTTTTTTCTTTGCTCAACCAACAAACAGCAAGAAGATGTGGGATCGATTTTTTGTTTTCAAAATTTCTGAGAATTTTTTTCCAGAAGAAAACGAATTCAATTTCAATTTCTGTTGTTGGTTGAGTTGACTACAACTTTGCCATTTGTTTGGGAAAAAAAATGAATTGAACCCTATGGAACCGAATGAAGGGAATTGGAACATAATAAAATAAACAGAATCGTCTTGAGCTGAGCGGAATGCACAATTCACATTGCAAGAACATGCCGACAGAAGCCCAAAGGAACACTACAAGAGTTTCCTTGTGATGCCCGGTGATGTGATCACTCACTCTCTCTCTCTCTCTCATCAATAGGCAGATTTGATTTCCATCCACCATTTATGTGTTTCGCCATTTCGAGGTTACTATTTTTATTTTTTAAAGCAAATGTCGCTCAAGCACACAACTTTGTTTGGTTGGTAACCATTATAAGAAGGGAAAAAAGCCAAAAACTTGAGAAAGAAGAATTATGTTGCAATAATAATAATAATAAAATGTCAAATCTGCTCCGATTCAAGTTAATCTGTTCTATTGCTAATATTGGTGCTTTTAAGTTCCAAATTTTTTTGACTTTGATCCCTTCGGCCAGATTAACAATAAGACCAGATTATTCTGGGGCTGTTTATTTTCTTTTTCGAACTAGGTCCATGGTTTTATAGTTAGATGTTTCATATTCTAAGCGCATATGAACCAAAAAGCAAGGGATCAGTAGCATATGCACTGAATTGCAATTTTTCCTAAATTGAAGTCTGCAGTATGTCTATGACCATTTTTGAAAAAAATGGCTTTCATACCCAGGGTTTCCAATTAAAAATTATCCTACAAATTTAATTCATTTCCAAAGCATTTTGCAATTCACTTTTCTGGAATTAATTAAATTTTCTCTTTGGCTTCCACTGTCAACCGTTCCTGTCTGTTTCTGCCACAGTATCATACATATCACGCTAAATAGCTAGTGCGGTGATTTGGCGGGCTACTGCTATTGCTACATTTGGTTTGCTACATTTGCTACATTCAATTTTTAAAAAAAATGGAAATTAAATTTGACTTGATCAGCCTCTCAACTTCCTCTTTTTATTTAAATTTTTCCTTTGTCACCTGATTTACTTGGACAGGTAAAATGAGAAATCAGTGTCTATACTATGTATTCAGGGTCTTCATCAATTTTAATTCAGATATTTATTCCCCGTTGAACATTGATTTAAGTTGAACTTTTTTGCTTGCCAATTGAATTAAGTCATGATCGGGAGAATATAGTATGTATGACATTGCCAATTGTTTTCTCGGTTCGCTTTACAAAGGAGGTCAATGGCGATAATAGTGTTGAGAAGATGCGCCCATAACTTCCTATCTTCCTATTCAAAAGCGTTTTTTGGACCAATTGTTAACTATGCCAACATAGACAGAATCATACACGATATTTAGGCTGTACATGTTTCATGATAAATGATGTTATCGGTTGCAATCTAATGAGATACGCACCGGGCACACCTTTGTTATTACCATGGTACATTAATGATGCATTCCAATGTTACAATGTTATGAAAAGATCACGGAACGGACTTTTGTTCACGTTTAGCGAGAAACTGGTGTTTGTAGGCTTCCTTAGTTATTACAAAGTTCATTCATAACCATGTCTATTACATTGGCAAACAAATGCACACTATAAGCATCTATAGGTATCTTAATGCTTATGGTCCAACATTATGGCTATGACATTGAACATTTTTTTTAATATAATAAAAAAAGAATCACGATTTCTTTTGGCCAGCGATTCCGTTGTCTGATTGTAGCATGGAATAAATGTGTCCGTTTGTGCATTAGTGAGTGAGCATCTTCGTTTGTTGGATCTATTATAATCCTCACAAACTCATTGAAACAACATTTGAACATACGGATGGATTCCCGCACCAGCTGAACAACTGACAATGGAATTCTGGAACCCTAAATGAGTACAGGCCGCAGTGATTCTGTACTAAGAAGGTTGATATTTTAATTACATTTTAATCGTCGCTTCATCTACCATTCTTACTGTGGGCTTTGTTGGTTGGATTGCATCCACCATCAGCCACTAGCCAAGTAGACAGTAGTGAATAGTATTGTGGCCCAGCTCAATTTGATGTTCTAGCTACAATGATAAATGAGCTAACCATTTCAGACATTATACTGGACATTCCACAAATAATGATTTTCTTTGGGCGGCCAAATTTTTGTGACATACTCTGCAAAAGTGCTCTGCATCCGATACAGTCCATTAATTGTCAAGAATGACCACAATCATTTTTCAATTATTTCTTTTGGGCTATGAAAATGAGGATTATGAATCTAGCCACCTGATCCGCTGAAGAGTAACCTGACCTTCAAGACAGGATTTCATGTCTACAAAACGGAAAGGCCCAACCCTTGGCTACTGCCTTGTTAATCGCTCTACTATTTAATCCTCCGAAATAAACCGCCTCCTCCTCAGCAACCAAGATTAGGAAGAAAAGCAAAAACAAGGAGGAGCATACACGTTCTCGATCATTTAAGCTTCCTACCTCTTTCTATTACAATTTAATTCAAATTGCCTTTTTAACCTTGACTTGACTTATTATAGCTCTTTTTATTTAGTGTTCAGCATGAAAGCATTGATGATAGGCGTGGTGTTTAATCCATCGCATTATAATTTTATAGTACCATCAGCTATTGAAGGCAAGCAAAAGCAAGCAAAGCAAGGCAATAGAAGTGCGAGGGACGAAAGAGGTGGAGTTTGAGCTCATTAGTTCCTTGACAATTGACATTGGCTGCATTTTTTGGTGTTTTGCGCAATGCTCATATTTCGATTCAAAAATGATCTCTGCTAACCATCCTCTGATGCCAAAACCAATTGTTTCTAGTTTGATGCTAGACAGGTATTGACAGGTCGATTAGCTATCATAAACCATGGCAACATAGCTTAGAATATTGGTCACCCTATCCAATAACTTTTTGCGAAAATTGTATGCGATTTGTTACGATTCTCGCTTGTAGAATCAAATTAACATGGATTGATCACATGTCACAAACATCGGCATCACACTACACAGTTTCCAGATAGGGAAGGTTGATTTCAGGTTGGACCGAAACACAATTCCTGGAAGATATTCTGGAACAAACCCGAGCCTTTTCCAGCATTTCGAATTACGATGGGCGAAAGTAATTTGTGAAAATGACCTTGGATATTTGAGAAGAAGCTCGTACCATATTACTAACTTACCTATCTGTTTGATTTATGGAATCATTTCAATTCAATTTGTGATATTTTTCGCTTCCCGACCAAGATTTCCCGAGTGAGTTATAAAAATAAGAAACATCTTTCAAGCAGCTCTCTAATTGGAAGAAATGAATCCAGATACAAAATCCAATAGGGAAAGATTGGCGGAATTTTTCGTTCACTCTTTTCTCAATTATTAATGTTTCTGTCGAGTTCCGTCAAGTTTCAATAATGCAGCCCATCTCAAGGCGTGTTCATTGGGTTGATGATTATTGTAATTTATGCAGCCCATGCATCTATTGCCAAACACTAAACATCGAAAAAAGATGACAGCATTTTTCACTTATCGTACTTGTATTCTGCAGAACTAGCAATCGATTCTTACAGTTATTAAAATTCATATTTTGGTGATTAAATTTTCACGGCAAATGCCACCGGTTGTGGCCAAAGAATATGGTTATCAATATGAATATAGACAGTTGTCTATTGCGTTGAGAGAATATAGTGATTGAAGACCATGTTAGTTTAGTTTAGTCGCTGAAATTCATTCTTCCTTTATCGGATATAAATATCAAATGTTTCAGTCTCATACAAGTACAAGTCTCATCACAAATAGAATGGATCAACAAAGTGCACATAAGTGTTGAAATCAATGCTTTCTTATGTTTGAAAATCCCATAGTCTCAATCAGATGGACCCAACACGAACTAAAGTTAGCTAAAATTAGGTTTAGGGCGTAAAAATCCAATCAAATTTTCAATGCCCTACAAGAGCGTGTGTCGTTTTATAAGATGAATTAATTATCGTTCTAAACCTATGGTCAGTCTTTATGTGTATGGTTTGGTTAAAGCTTAGTTGATGATCCAGCAGTGTTGTAATTAGTTTGTCGAAGCCTAGAAATATGGTGTTTGCTTGAGTATCGGTCTAATGATGTTCAATTCTGCCCACATATTGGCTGTGGAGACATTTGGTGGCACCTTGTTTGGTACAATAATGCTGGTGTTGTAGTGAAGAATATCAAACAGGGCAATCGAATAGAATTTTCAATTTACTTTTTTGCTTTGATAATAATTAGATATTGTATAATATAATAATTCACCGCTTTTCAGACTGACTATCCGCCAATTGCAAGGGCTGTTTTCGGAGCCTCCAATCTGACTCTATTCTAGAGCTAGCTATATATGGCTTTTGGTTTTCTATGTTTCTCTGGCCAAATCATTCATTCAACTGCGCTATCCAATACGGCATTGTGTTATGTCCATATCCAATGTGGCTTCTGAATTGAATCGCGCTCTGCAAAATTAATTAGCTAAATAATTGGTAAATAATTCTTCTGTTAGATTAAAACACAATCACTGGTTACATGGAACGTTATGAATAAAGATTTTTTGTACCAATATTGATGATTTGCTAAACGCGAAATGCGCGCGTCAACATTTGGCATCAAAAGCATGAATCGGGACAAACTGGGCAAAGTTTTTCGATCACTTGATCTAATCATTAACCCGAGAAGGAGGATCGAATCCTATGAAAACTTGCGTGCTAGGTCTAGGTTTATTGATCAAAACATCATAATTGCATCGTACATCGTTAATGGGTTTAACGATCACACAATCGATTGACCAGAGTTACCATCCGGATGTGATCGATCCATGTTGCTATCTAATCAAAATGATCCAAACCTAATTGCAATATTAATCCAAATATTATACAATATTCTAGTAATGATCAGAGGAATAGCAGAGAACCATCCATAACCATAAATAATAATCATCATACACTTTAGCGGATGCCATATAATGTGATTCAGATTTCATTCTAGTCACATCAAGACACCAAGACAATCAGGTTGACTTTCCATGGCCATAATTCATTTTTAATTATGACCCTTGATTATCGGCAAAAACTTTGCCGTCTGGCAAAGATATGGGGTTTGTTATAAATGGATAGAATACACTGGACACGGTTAACTTGACAATTTATGTTGACAAAAGTTTTTCACGGCTGAACAATGATTCCAGGGCCCTGTAAGTCAGTGTAAGCTAGTGGCATCCCATGTTTCCGTACAGTGTTGAGCCCGGAAAAGGAGGCCATAGAAACAAGGAAACATCACATAGTGTTGCACTTGATTAAAATGAAATTCCAATGGAATGAATTGATAGTGCTTCGAATAAATAGACCGTGTTATACTAGCCAATGCCTTTACATTATGTTCAGTGGTATATGGCCCAATCTATTCTGTCTCCTATACATCCTGGCTGACATTAAAGTCAAAATGAACATCGAACTGAAACGAGTTTTTGAAAATTTTCCAAGTTCCGGCAAACAAAAATACATCAAAGAATATAGCTATAAATATCATAAATAAAGAAGATGGCGGCGGTAGGTCATCAAACACTAGGTTAGCTAACTTTTTCTAAAACAACGCCAACAAAGCTCATTTAATTTGCTAAATGATTCTTCAACAAAAAAAAAATTTCGGTGCAGCAAAGCAAACTCGGTAATTCCGAGTTGGTTTTTCCAATATTGGAGACTGGGGACATTAAAACCAAGCGCTTGACTATTTGGCATCGGAATTCTGTACACTGTGCACTGGAACTGGAACTCTCCCAAGAGTTTTCAATGCACCGGTGTGCAATCGCACTCAGTTGGTTAGAAACGGCTTTATTCTGCTCGTTGTTAATTCATGATGGGCACCAATTCTGCTCAATCTATTTTATATAAGATTGACTTGGTTTGATCAAGCCATGTTTCTGATCTGATTGCTGATATTTTGCCATTCTGTTATCGTCTTGTTGCCTTTGTAACGGTGTGTGGAGGCTGCTCGAGAAACATTTGATTCAAATCAATGCTGCAAAGAGCCAATTGTGGCTCTTTGAGATCTGGTCAATATTGGTTACTGGTGTGTTTCAAAAAGTTAAATGATAGTATTAGCTATCATTATAATTAATTTTCACACGTTGCCAGTTTGGTTTCAAGCTTTGCAAGATTCTGTCTGCCGCAAAAAAAATCAAATTCTATGATTCATGATAGCAGGCCACCGAAGGCTCATATTTTAATTAACTTTTTGTGCTTGATTGGCCGGATGCTTTGAAACAGCGGCACAATGCAGCCAAGCATAAATGGCCATTATTTTCAAGTTTAGCACGAATCCGAAGCTGAGTCCATGATTTTCATGATGATCTATTTTAGTTTCTTTGGGTTAGTTTTTTTTAGATGCGGCAACATTCAGCTCAATTCCAATCTATCCAATGCTAACTACAATCAAGTGTGGTCCCTATACTGCAACTTTAGGGTTCAATAAAATTGACGATCCAAATGCAGACCTCAACCATGTGGATTAATCATGGAAGCTCATCTAACATAATCATTGCCACCGTTCGGTTGATTGTTGGTTGCCACCATTATTCGCACCATAAACAACAACACAATTATTCGGATCATGGAGAGGTGGACCCATTTCAGATGATTACTCGAATGAATCTGAATGAATGAATCCCTATTAATCCTTGGAAATGGTCAAGTTTGAAATGTCCTCACCGAACCCGATACTTTGCTGCTGCTAACTCTGATCAACTTATCAATACTCTGCAACCACCACCAACAACAACCATTGTGGTTATGGGTGGAAGCCATTGGACTTAAATTCTACTGCAACTGGGAAAAAATTTGTTGCAACGGATAAATCAAGTGAATCAAGGCGCCAGCATCCTACCAACAATAATCATCATCTGGATCTGGTGGTTTTGAATCATGTTAGCATTCTTATCTTTGGCTTTTTCCTTCAACGCCACCCTCACTCGGTTGAACATTCTTTTTTTGTTGCCTTGGTTCGGTAAGTAAAGCAAGCATTTATAGTATAGAATAAAGTGAATCTATTAAGTGAATGCAATCAATGCTTTGTGCCACTGTGGATATGTCGTTATCCATTTACTAAATCAGTTAGTCGGTTGAGTTGGCTAGGAATATGAATAATTTAGTAATTTAGTGATTTAGTGATTTAGTGATTCTTGTTACCAAGTTATCTGGCAAAGTTCGGTCTTATCAAACTGCTTCTACAAGTTTATCTGCCGCAGGAGGCACCTGAGAACTTTATGGGCATTATCATAAGCTCACTATATAATCGAGAATCTTTTAAGCTCTGTAATGAATTCGCAAAATTGATACGATTGTGGAAATGCATAGAATCTTTGCTTGCATTTAGATCCTTTTCTTCAAGTGTCTCTTTATGAAATTGTTAGGTTGCACAATGCAATCTTTCTCAACCGATCTCTATTCAATCAGTCCTAATCCTAATGGATCAGATGTTGAATCCAGACTGGCAAAGCTAACTAACTTTATATCCGGTCTCTGCTATCTGCTCTGGCCTATCTACACTATGGCTACAGTCTTTGACTTGAACAAAGCCGATTATTTCATTCTGCTATCGTGCCATTGCTAAAGCATTATTTATTGGCACAAAGTAACAAGGTTAGGAAAGGTTATCGCGCCTTGAAAGAGTTGCCTTTACACTTTGCAACTGTGCAACTAAGCGTGCAAACATTCGATTCGGTTTGGCCTTTGGCAGCTTCCTAGTTTCCGAATCGAGATGCCATTTTGGGTAAGGCTGATAGAATATATGATGGCAAGCAGTGCATACTAAATGATTTGAATTGACAATTGAACCATGTCTGTTCACTTATAATTGATTGCTTTGAATCAAATCAACTACTATCTGTTTGCAGTGCTGATTGAGTTCTCATGTTCTCTTTGCAACACTGCAGAATTGCAAAATTATAGCTTTGCGTATACATCGAAATCTACATCTACAGTCTAAATGTTTCATTTGATTCCGTGTTATTAAATATGCTGGAACACCGAGTCTTATTCAGGTGGACCAAGTAGAATGTTTAGTATTGAGGCTAGAATATGAGCCACTTGATTCTATGGCTTCAACTTGAGATATTTGTCGCGAATGTGCCACAACGCGCGCTTTTTCGCACACGATTTGCAAACTTAAAATCAAGTTGCTTGGCCGGAATACGGAATATCTAACCAATAATCAAACCTGCCCTATGATTGTGTTATCCTTCGGAACTTTTGCCAATCTGTCAGTAGCTGCCGATCAGCATGTCAATTTGAATAGAGAATTGGATGTAAAAGAATCCGTGCTCGTTTGGTTATGGCCTTTGTTGTCTGGCTAGGATAGGCACCTGAATACTCAAATATTCAACTACTCAATACATCACTTAACAATGGTTACAATTGATTATTAAAGGAATAAGCAATAATTTCAACATTCATTCACGATGCATCAATACCATCAGTGGATGTATTTTGCTTGCCACCAACAATAAAAGCTCCCAAAGAAAATATAGAAAAATCCTCCGCACAAGAAAGAAAACAGACTAAGCAAGCAAGCAAGCAACTTTGTTATATCCAAACCAAAAAAAGAAACTGCAAAGCCTGGTCTGGCTTGCAATGCAGTATATATTTGCTAATACAAGCTACATTCATACATTCTAGATACCAGATACCAGATAATAGCTCGGGAATTAGACACGCAGAAGACACAAGCGATCAAATAAATTGATGTTTGAACATGTTCCAACCAACAACACCAGCGTAGTACGTTATGTGTGCTTTTGGTGGGTGTGTTTAGGTTCTGGCATGCTTGATTGCAATGGGCTCATCTCATCGAATAGATCGTCATTGCATTGGACAAGGACAGATTTTGGTTATGCTTTTAATTTGAATTGACTGGTTCAAATTTATATCACTGTATCCGACCCCACTATATCAGGTGCGCTTTTGCCCCCTTTCCTCAGAATCTATGCCATTACATGGACTTTAGCCAAAATCATTGGACCTTGTTTGCCTGTCTCAATCGATCGATCGATTGAGAGCAAAGCCAAATTCAAAAGATATTGGTTGTCGGTTGGAATGCAGTGCAGCAGTCTAAAGCAATGCAGTCTATCTCATTTTTAATTTAAGACAAATTTCGAAAAGGGATTCTTGCATGGCTGCAACGTACTATCGTTGTACCAGCCAACCAGACTAACTGCAAGGTAATAATGCTGGTGGAAATGATGGATTATGTGGAATCAGCTAAACATTATTCGGTCCATGTGATGTATTGGTTTATATATCAATACAATGTTAATGCTGATCGAAACCAACAAGAACACATGTCAGAGTTGTAGCCATATTTATTGATTTCAATAATTCTCAACCATCTAAAATTTAGAATCTAAATTCTTCACTAAACTAAACCATGTACGCTATGTACTTCAGTCTTGTTTTTTTGCAAAATGTCTGAATTCTGCACGTTTCACACGCCGCACACTATTTGTCTGTGGTGTCTGTTGTCATAATTACAGCAGTACCACAAACATACAATCAATGACAGGTGTGCTAGAATGTTCCTCCATGGAATCATAAATCATCTTGCTACCAGTAGTAGTGGCGTGATGTATTCGCAAATGTTGCCAAAGAAATTTCAATTTCAGAATTCTTGGCGCTATCAACAAAATTAGCCTGGTTGATCGATAAGTCAATCAATGTAGATGATGTTAAAAAGAATCTGATCGTTGGCCCAAAACGATGCGCAAAATCCATAAATTCTATTTCAACACTCAATACAGTGGGGTCTTGTTTCCTGCTGTGGATACTTCCTTTAGAAAAGCGCATATTAAAGAAACACCTCCTTCTCCTGTTAATAGTGTGTCTCGTCATCCAGTCAAATCACAATGCCAACCAATCAGAAGGAAAGACGGTTCTTATAGGCGTCAAACATGTACAGACTTGTACTAGTTAAAGCTGTTCGCTTTCCACTGGTTTATAGTGTGTCTCGTCATCGGGTCAAATCATCACAATACACCAATTAGAGAGAAAAACGATCCTAATGGGCGTCAAACATGCACAGGCTTGTAGAAGTTAAAGCTGTTCGCTTTCCACTGATTTATAGTGTGTCTCGTCATCGGGTCAAATCATCACAATACACCAATTAGAGAGGAAAACGATCCTAATGGGCGTCAAACATACACAGACTTGTAGAAGTTAAAGCTGTTCGCTTTCCACTGGTTTATAGTGTGTCTCGTCATCGGATCAAATCATCACAATGAACCAATCAGAGAGGAAAACGGCCCTAATAGGCGTCAAACATGCACAGACTTGTACTGGTTAAAGCTGTTCGCTTTTCATCGGTTTGTGGTGTGTCTCGTCATGGAGGCAGGTCAAAATGAACCAATCATAGGGTCGAAGGAGCTTTATAGGCGTCCAACATGCACAGAGTACATATGATGTACAAACTGCACATTTTCAAAATATAACAAGACCTTACTATGCTCATAATTGGTGATGTGCTGAAGCGATTCTTAAATCTGGCCAGTCCACCATCATCCGCACCTATGACAAGTGCAGCATCAGAGATGATTTCTGTTGGTGAAAAGTAAATATAAACAAGCATAGAAAAAACACTAATTGAATTTAGTTTGCAAAATGTTGCTCCGGAATAATAATTGTTTAACTTAATGTAATCATCTCTCTTCTTATTATGGTCGCAAAGAAAGGCGTTATGCCATTTGGCGTTTGGTGAATGCTCACCAATTCTACATAGCATCTGTGCATCAATTATAACCAAAAGTTCATCGGATTCTTTTAGATAAAGAGAGGACTTTTGGACTGTTTTAGAGACAATCCCTACAGAGGTGGAACATTGATTTTTGCAACCAGATTGTACATGCTATCCACAGAATCTGGTTGTTTGTGACACTGATTGTCAACAATCCAGTTGTACTGGACTATGTTCGCTCCAATAACTAACAAGTCACTTAGAGGTAGAATGTTTTACAATGCAAAGAAAAATTTTTGCTTTTATTTTCGGAGTTGTTCACAGTTGGCTGAATATGTTACGAAATGAAGAAATTCATTGAATCGATAGCAAAACACACAAAGCAAATAGTCAGCAAAGCTTATGCTAATGCTAATGTTGATGCTAATACCATATTTACCATGGCATAGAAGGGACATTGCTGACATGAAAAATAACCAATCATTGAATATGGAATATCTATGTTAAAAACCTATATTGCAGATTACAGAGCTGTAAATCTCATTAAGCAATTGCATCAGTCACTAAGAGGGTTTAGTTTACCAAGTATTCGGTTTGCATTGACCATTGGAATATATGGAATTTTTTTCGAACAGTGATTCCAGATTCTGCTAATAGTGCATGATTCCTTAATTTAAGTTCTTCCGTTTTTCATGATAATTTCTTCGATTCCGTATGTAGTATTCTGTGGCTCTCATCAACGTCGCTTGTTGAATGACCTTCTGAGCAACTATAACGTTTTGGAACGACCTGTGGCTAACGAATCGGAAATATTGATCGTTTACTTTAGTCTAACATTGCAGCAGATAATCGATGTGGATGAAAAGAATCAAAATTTGATCACCAACATGTGGCTTAGATTGGTGAGAGAGAAGAAGCTAGCTATGGTCCTATAGTGGCCGGTCCCTAATCAAGTTATTTCGGTTGTTTGTAGGAATGGACTGACTCCAATCTTCGTTGGTCGCCCAGTGATTATGGTGGCATCACTGACCTTCGAATTTCACCAGACAAGGTTTGGCGTCCGGACATTCTTCTCTACAATAGGTATGTTTGCATACCATTTATCCATTTTCAAATACTATACTGTTACATACTGTTGCAACCAGTGCTGATGAAAAATTCGATGGAACCTATCATACCAATGTTGTGGTTGGACACAACGGCAGCTGTCTGTACATACCACCAGGCACGGATACCAAAATTCCATCAATCTGAGCAGTTGTTGATTTGATTGTATTTTTTTCAAACAGGTATCTTCAAGAGTACTTGCAAGATTGACATAACTTGGTTCCCGTTCGACGATCAATTTTGTGATATCAAATTCGGTTCATGGAGGTGAGTATTTTGTAGGAACATCACAATCCAGCGATCCAGGAATCTTTGATGAGGAAATGTTGCTTTTCCAATAGTTATTATGGTTCAGCTGTAGATTTACGTTTCGCCAATGGTAGCACCCACGGTGATATATCGCCATACATTCCCAATGGAGAATGGGTCTTATTGGGTAAGTTTGTTTATATTGCTGGTTCAATCAACCAAAGCCTATGGGCATCCGAAACAAGCAAGCAAGCAAGCAACAGCAACATGATTATCTTTTAATGATAGGTGTTCCAGGTTTGCGCAATGTTCAGACCTACGAATGTTGCCCAGAGCATTACATTGATATAACCTATACCATTGGTCTTCGTCGCCGAACACTATACTATGGATTCAATTTGATTGTACCATCGGTGATCATCTCCTCCATGACATTGCTTTCATTCACTTTGCCACCGGATTCGGGTGAAAAACTGACTCTTGGTGTGACCATACTTCTATCCATGATAGTAGGTTCTTGCTTCAGCCAACCAAGACAATAATCTAACCATTGCTGATTGTAATGAATATAGGTGTTTTTGATGCAACTGGCCGAGATAATGCCTGGTAAGTGAACGCAAGCGTTTGATTCCAATTTCATTCAATGTTTAATCGTTTCACCTTAACGATAATTTGTCGGTTTGAGACTATTTAATAACTGGTTTATAAGATGGCCAACACCACCAATTTAAATGATCGATCACCAATTTTGTCCTTTCTAATGCGGTATTTATTGAGCCCTACAATTGAAACCCAATTCTATTAGTGTTTTGGTTTGCGAATACCATCTTCTTCACATCAAAAGAAAAAGATGAACGCGCCAATAAACAGAGTCATTTTGGTCAGCAAGCGGTATGTTGAGCTGTTGAAAATAACGGAAATGAAGTGAGTCTAGATTGGTTGGCAAGCAGTTGTGCTGGCAATGATGCGTGTATGTGCCATCCTCAACACAAATATCCCAATAATATTCTTTACAAGAGGAACAGGCCGACAAAACACTTAACATTATTATCGTTCCTCCTCGATTGTTTTCTATGTGTGCCTCAGATTGATTTGCTTGATTCAATTGAGCCAAGTTTTTCGGGCAAGCTTAGTTGGGACGCGCATCGACATTGCATGGCATTGTGCCCAAACTTTTTCGACCTTAGAGCTACATTGGAAGAAAAAAGGCCACATTTTCATCAAGCTCAGAAACCTTTTTCAACATAGGCATCCTGAAACTGGTTTAGCTAGGTCGATAGCCATGGATTGGACATTCCTGGTCTATTGGTTCAATTCAAACAGATACCGAAAAGGATGGGTCGGGTTTGGCCTTTGAAGCCGTACTTTAGTTTTTTATTTGATCTGTTTGATTTGAATGTAAAATTGGAATTATTCAATTCACGTCTAACACAGCCCCTGTTGCGAAGGTTATTGTATTAATTATAGTTTTTAATTGACCAATTTCATTGATCCAGTTCCAAACGACTAACAGCTAGCAATTTATTGCAATGGATCATTGCTTCATCAAACTTGAAGCATCGGCCACATCAGCAGCATTAGTTCAAGTGTGATTCCAATTCAAATGGCTTAGTTTGCTGGCCGGCTGGTCCACCACCATCAGTAAACATGCTGCCCACTCAGATATTTTCGACCGGAAACATTACTTTTTATCTTGTCTTTTGTTTTGGTCCGTGAAACGAATTTTGAGAATACACTTTCCCGATGAACATTCCATGTGGTCAGCGAATTTTTCTAGTTATGCTCTATTTGTTTTGTTTGTTTAAAATTGTCTCATTTTTTTGGGAGGTGGAAAAATATTTTTCTTTCGTGGCCAATTGATGTTCAAATTTAACCATTCGAACTCATTGCACTGTTGGCATCACTGTTAGCTGGACCAGGGCCATTCTCAAAACTATTTTAAGCAATGTAGATTGACAAGATGACCAGCAACCGAACTAAAAGTTAAGACTTTCATTGCTTAGATCGGGATTTTTTTTTGAAATTTTGCGTACAAACATGGTTGATTCGTTTCCTTTGGTGGAGGTCACAATGGTGAACCTGGGCTTGGATGAATTCTTTGATGTGAACCAGATCGATAATTGAAATCATAATTGTTTTGTTTGTTTGTCGACAGCCACATCGGATTCTGTCTCGATTGTGGGTGAGTATTTGATGGTTTGTCCGCAAAATAAAAAACAATGCCTTGTTCCAAATAAGGATCATACTTTGCCTGCATAATGGTAATGGTTGCTTTTTCCGTGGTGATGACGGTGGTCGTGCTCAACTTTCATCATCGGACCGAGACCCAACAAGAGATGCCTGATTGGGTAATTATACCTGGACAACCAATTTTGTTGAATATCATATAAATCCAATATCTATAAAATTGAAATTGCATGTGTTGTGCTAAATGAGCTAAATGATTTTCAGGTACGCAAAGTGATCATCACATGGCTACCAATCATACTGAGGATCAAAAAGCCCCCGGAATTGCTGAGGAGTGAGCGTATACATCAGCAACGTCAAAAACAGGATAGCAATCCATTCCAGAGTCATAATCATGTACATCCGAATAATCATAAATGTTTTGATTGGAACGACAATCATCGAACTGGTTCACTGAACAATGGGGCATCATCATCACCAACCCATCTTGAGTTGGTGCGTTTGACCAAGAAAATGAAGGAATACGAATCCTTGTGCCACAAACGTGGCTGCTCTCATCTTTCCGCTCAATCTCCGCAACCATCCGGATGTGCTCCATTGGAGCCGAGCATTGCTCGAGCACCAAACGGGTTCAGTGAAATGGGCAACAATGTATGTCCATATGCCTACTCGGCATATCCTCCGCCACCAGGTCATTTGCACAGCAGCACCTTGGAGGATCGATACCTCTGTACCAGCTTGTTGGCAGAGCAAGCCCTTCACTTTGATCAGCATAGCCAATTCCTGAACAATATGCCATTAAATGGTGATGAGCAGGATGCAGCTAATAATCCATGTTGTTGTTGTAGCTGCATCGGAAGTGGCGCACAACAAACAATCGATTACTTTAACTCAATAATGCAAGAGCTTCGTTTCATCACAAATCGATACCGGCGCGAGGATGATTTGGATGCTATAATCAACGAATGGAAATTCGCTGCCATTGTCATTGATCGCCTTTGTCTAATCATTTTTTCAACATTTGCGGTGTTGTCGCTGGCGGTATGCCTGGCTTCAGCACCTCATTTGATAGCATAGCAATGTTAGCCAATCCAATGGGACCTGATAGAATCCCTTGGAATCTAATCCAGTGTGCAGAATTTAGTGTGTTGTTCGTTGCATGTTTTTTTTTCTTCACAATGTTCATCTGGTCCGTGCGAATTCGGTATAGATCAGACAAGATCGACTTTATTGTAACCAACTTCCTCTAACTGTATCTTGTTGTGTGAATCAATGTGTCCAAATATCAAGTAGTCTAGCTAAATATTCGATTTCTTGGATCAGTTAAAATGTGCTAACAAATTTAGAGTAATGGTTTGTCCGCAAATACTAATAGATTATACATTTTGTTCGGATTCCAGTCAACAGTCAGTGTGTTTGTCTTCCGTTTTCTTTGCGCATCACTTTTTGTTCGGCCCATTCATTTCCTGTTGAGTTTGTCTGCTGTCAGTTGCCCAAGAGAAAATAAAATAATCCATTTCATTTCATTGCTGTCTTTCTCACATTCTCATATTCTTTCTCTTTTGTCTTTGGTTGTTATCACACACACACACGCGCGCACACCAAAACCATTACCATTGATTCCGTGATCGGTGAAAAAAATAATTATTATTCCCGACTAAGCCCCCTCAGGTACGTATTTCCAATATCCACATGGATTTAATTTGATCTGGAACATGTACATCAAAATTGTTTGCTAGATTTGTGCCTCAACAGAATTTTGAATAAACACAATTGAACTTTGGCTAAACTTTCCCATGATAGGATCAAGTACTTGGCCGAAATTATTCGAAATTTCGCCAACTGACAACGGAAGTTGTGTTGTACAAACAATTCCTTTTTTTGTTTGCTAGTTTCAAAAGCATCAAAGTTTTAATTATCAGAATCGAAACTCAAACTTCAAAAATAAGTGTGTCTTTAAAAACTTTCGGAGACCATTCGGCGGCCAAAATTATTGCGTTTGGTGTGTTTGTAGATTTCCGCTGCCTTAATCAATACCATGGATTCTATTGCTACTAAATTCTGTGCTTTTAGGAAACTAGAGATTAAAATAGTCTTTTGCAACTATTCATAATGGTAAAAAAAAGTAGTCGAGATGCAGACACATGATCATTAGAAACTGAATTAGAAATTGAGGAGCGCGAAAACATTTTGGCCACTGTTTTTCAATGGTGATGTCACGGTTCTATAGAGAATTTTCAGAGGTACATTCCATGTAAACCGACTGATTCTACTTTGGTACTATTTTTTCCTTTCTCATCTTCCACATAAATATTCAACGATCAGGACAATGACAACTGAACAAATGCTTGATTCCATCCATTGAACTTCAACCAACCAGATGAATGATTCATTTGATTTGATCATTATACATTCTGTTTTGGCAGCCTGATTCGCTCTGCTTAATTGCAACAGTGGTGGCCATCACTGTTTCTCGGACCAACCGTTTTCACCATTTTACTAATGAGGTGTTTGCAGAATAGCATCTTTTGTTCTATCGCTTCTTGGTGTGATCAATCGGGAATCCATTCGGGTTTCGTTTGGAATTCGGGCTTAACAATGGTTATTATTAATGTTATCCCTTTTGATCTAGGAACACAAACGCGCAGACGTGATAAAATACGCTAAAAAAATAGAACGTGGTCGTGGGGACATAGCAAGCGGTGCTGATGAAGTAGGAGCAAAAATAGCACTACCGTTCTGTCCCAACAGTTTCCGTTTTAAGAGTTTGTGCAACCAACATCCAAGAACGTATAGCAGTCTTCACTTGTTCACCCTTGGTTCTACCTATCCATCGTCACTTGGTAGTTTTATATTTTTTCCAGCCACGAACGGCTTTCTTTGCCATCGGTAGATTCTGAGAATATTGGCGGTAAAAATTCAATTTTATCTAACAGTGCGCCATCTAGTTTGCTCAGGTGGAGACCAGAATTTTCAAAAATGTCCAATAGCCCTTCTTTTCTATTATTGTGCATGGGATTCATTAGCTTGCTTACTTTTGGTAGGTGATTTAATCCATCCTAATAAGGATGGACCCTCATTAACCTTTTTCAATCATTAAAATCTTTATTTGATCGAAAGCATCGGCTGGCCTGAACGAACGCCATCTAATTAACCATCTGCTGAACAGCTACAATCCATTGGAACGTCCAGTGGTCAATGAAAACGACACTTTGAATGTTATATTTGGCATAACATTGAACCAGATCATTGATGTGGTCAGTATTGATCGTTTTTTTTACTAGGTCGTTACCGGTGATATTGTTTGTTTTAGGATGAAAAGAATCAGATATTGATAACCAATCTATGGCTAAAATTTGTACGTATCAATAGATTGTAGGCGATGAAATTTTAAAAAAGGGGAAGAATGCTAGTATTTATTAAAATCAGTGTTGATGATGACCACAAGTATATTTATTCCACTTAGCAATGGGTGGATATCAATTTGCGCTGGAATCCCGATGACTATGGTGGCGTTGAAAACCTTCGCATCTCGACCGATCGAATTTGGATACCGGATGTACTGATGTATAACAGGTAAGTATATGATTGCCAATCCTAAATCCTGATCATTTCGCATTGGCTAGTGCTGATGAGCGATTCGACAGTACATTTCGCACAAATGTTGTTGTAAACCATACCGGAGGCTGTCTCTATGTGCCACCGGGGGTTTTCAAAAGTACTTGCCGTATCGATATCACATGGTTCCCATTCGATGATCAACTTTGTGAGCTAAAATTCGGCTCCTGGAGGTAAGTAAAGATAAGTATAGCCAGTGATAGATGTTTAAAATGCTCAGATGCTTTCCGATGCTGATGCAGTTACGATGGGCTTTTGGTAAATCTTCTGCAAGAGAACATTTCCGCTGACACTTCCCCATACTTACCTAATGGAGAATGGGTACTGGTTCAGGTACCCTCCATTCGTACATCACAATTCTATGAATGCTGTCCCGGACCGTTTGTGGACATCAAATTCATAATTCACCTAAAGCGTCGTACCCTGTATTATGGATTCAACCTAATTATACGTGGGTGCTTTTCAACTAATTTTTCTAATGCGTTTTTCATTTAGTTTCACTTGAATTTCGCGCAGCTTGTATAATCCTCTCCTCCATGACGCTTTTAAGTTTTTCACTTCCGCCAGAGTCCGGAGAAAAATTGCACTTAGGAGTGACCATTTTGCTTTCCATGACGGTAACCGTTGCTTGTAGCCGATTCACAACAATCAATTGCTAAGAGATGATTATTGTCTGCGGTCCATAGGTTTTTCTGGTACAGCTCAGCAAGATTCTACCGGCCACATCTGATTCCATATCGATCATAGCTCTTTACTTTGGTTCCATAATGATTATGGTAGCCGTTTCTGTGGTCATGACCGTGGTAGTCTTAAATTTCCACCATCGTTCTTCCGAAACCAAAGAAATGGGACCAAGAGTAATTTTGAGATGCCAAAAAGGCAAATATTATTAATATTTTAAACTTATTGTTTTTGTTTGTTTTTAATTGGCTAGTTAAGAAAGTTTCTTCTGGAATGGTTGCCGCGTTTGTTGCATCTTTCGCGACCGGGTATCAAACCTCCTAAGCAATGTATCAAAAAAGTATCGTCTAAGCAAAAATTAGTTGCCGCATTGAGTTGTGGCAAACGATTAGATTTCTCTACTAGCATCGACCACTTGGCGCCGGAAGAGGATATGCTGATCATGCCAGTTCCGGGACTTTGCAAGCACAGCTCCAACGACACCATTCAGATTGATAAACTTAACAATGCTGCTTGTTCAGTATCACTGAGGCGGGCGCCCATCTTGGTCAACGATGATCCTGGCAATCTAACTCCAATTCTGGCCTCGGATACTATCCAAACCAAGTGCTGTATGTCTCATCATCTGTACAGGGGTGTAACAGATGACATGCTATTTCGTCACGAAAACGATTGCATGCTCCGACAAGCCGACAAACGAGCAGCCAATAGCGATTCATTCGATATGACCAAAACTGAAGAGATAAGCTGCCAACCAGATGACACCAAATTGGAAGATGAGCCGCTGGACGTGGAAGACTGTCTTGACGAAGATTTAGACTTAGAGGTTTCTATAAGCTTGAATGAGCGCGCCAGAATCAAGAAGGACCTGAAAGATCAGCAGCCAGAGAGTAGAAATTTAGAAAAAAAGCCAAAATGCCAACATGCAGAGCTGGACTCGCAGCATTTGGCCAAACACCAATACTTGTGTTTGAAGCGTCGTCAAAAATTATTGGAAATTTTGGTTGAAATGAGATTTATTACCGACCGACTTCGTCAAGAAGATCAAATCAAAGAACTCATTTCTGAATGGCGTTACGGCGCCACAGTACTTGATCGTCTATGTCTAATCTTATTCACTCTATTCACTCTTCTTTCTTTGGCCATTTGTCTAATTTCTGCTCCGCAGCTTATTGTCTAAACTCTGTAGATAGATCATTATGGATTGCATTGCATTTGTGGTATCATGCCATTGGAATGTCATTTCAAATAGATCGAATAAATTTGATTGTTAGATTGTGAACCACTAGATGGCAGCATTACCATCATTAGCCTAGATCAGTCAAGTTTTCCACATCTGATGTCATCACATGTGATTTTGTTTTGTCTGGATGATGCTGTCAACAAATATCTTAGCAATGCTTTATTCACTTGATGATTGTGGTGCGTAATGTTTTAAAGTTTGAATGAATTATATTTGTCGATCCAGTTCCTCAAACAGCCAGCATGTCCAGAGGAAGCTCCAAGATGAATGACAACGAGCCAATGGTCAAGGTCCAGCAATTCAAATGTTCGGCTTGTGATTTTGTTTCAAGCCTAGAAAGCGAATGTTACCGGCACATTTGTCGTACCCATCTTGGACAAGTAAGAAACAAAACACAAATTTCAAGCAAAAATTGGTTGTCTCAAATGAAATGTTACGTTTATGAATAAATCTTTTTAGGCTTTAATCAATGATGAATCTGGTCGAGATTTGACTCGAAGTGAAATAATAAGTGGCTTCAACAAAGCCATCAAACTGTTAAAAGTATTAAAATGTGAAAATTGTCCCAAAATTTTCCGAAGTGGTCTTGGTTTTAAGTTTCATATAGACGTCTGTGGTAAGAATGTAAGATTTGTTCTTCGGTTTTATTATTATTGGTGATTAAATCAATGCATGAATTTATCAATTTAGGAGGATGATGTTTATAAACATTGTGAAATTTGTGGCAAACGTTTGAAACTATATTGCATTAAATCTCACATCAAACAAATGCACCAAAAAAATGAAGAAGGCTATTCTCAACCGACCACTGCTTTGAAAACGACTTCCAAGCCCAAAAAACGTAATTCGGCCATCCAGTAAGACAAAAACCATGTTTATTATTAAACTTGCTTCAATTTGCTTTATTATTTTTCAGAGCACGGAAACTTTTACAGTCACTGATACCCGATGTCCAGCAGGAAAAAGGAGATTTGAACGCTACCGATGACCAAGACGTAGATTTTCCTGTCGCGAATGTTAGTGATGATACTAGTAGTGAAAGCAGTATAGACGATGACGATGACGATGACGATAATGATAATGATGTCGTCGCCGTCAATAACGTCCATAGTGATCAACATGAATTGGTTTTCTCAGATTCCAGTGATGAAGAACCAACATGTCCCACAGACCATGAATTGGATAAAATTCTTTCTGCTTTACTAGATTACATCGTTCGGCAAGGCAAATCTGGAACTGTAAATCCAAAATTGACTAAAGAATTAAGTGTGGATTCTAAAGGACAGCTGCATTGTTACAATAAGGCTTGCTGCGCTCGATTCAATTTCCGTGTTCATCTTGAGAATCACTATCGTCGTTGTTTCAATGGAAATTTTGGTTTTCAGTGTTCATACCAAGAATGCCGGATGAAAAGTGCAAAAATCCATTTTCTTTTGGCTCATTTTTTCAAATGCCACCAGGTATTGATATTTGCTAATTTATCCATCCAATATTGATTTATTGATTATCAATTTTTCAAGGAGTTGATTGATTTGCATTCGCTAGAAGAATTCAAAGATTATTATTGCAGTCCAGCTACTTTTCCAAAAATTAGATCGAGGAATAAATCAGATTTCAGATCTATGGTTGATTTCCATCTTAATATTTTATCATTGCCCAAAGTTTTTCCCTGCTTGAAACCTGTAGAAGACTGTTTTCAGCTTATCGAGACTGATTTTCGCTTTGCAACAGGGGTTCAATCTTTTAAATTCAAATGCACTGGTTCCATGGATGCAGGAGATAATGATCTTAAACACATCGAACCGTTAAAGTCTCTCAAGGTAGATGAAAACTGCCTGATGTTCAATGTTGGTCAATGTGTCACTTGCATCGCTTGGTGCCCTTTACCTTTGGTAGGAGTCGATCAATCGAATAATGATTTGCTTGAATGCCAGTCTAAATATCCAAGAGATCAGTATTTAGCATTGGCCACCAGTCATTATGAAGATTCGCTCAAATTGCGCAGCACTCCTGCCGACCATGTTTGCCTACAAATTTGGAATGTTGGTCGATTGAGCCATTCAGGATGTACTGCAAACGATCAGGCAAGTTTGGCATTGAACATTCAGATGACTGATTATGGTGATGTGTTGGATATGTGCTGGTGTCCATTCGGTTCCTCTTACCAAAACTTTAATGTGAATGAGTGGAAAACCACAGCAGATAAGTTTACTGCTCCACCAAGCTTAGTCAGACTAGGGCTTTTAGCTGCTACTACTGAAGATGGTTGGGTACGGATTTACTCAATAGCTCATCCTATACAATTGAAAGGCTCATATCAGATTTGCAATCTGTATAAAGTTAAGCCATCATTGCTTTTGAGGAATAGGTTCGACAAATTTTCCAATTGCAATAGTATTCATTGGTATCCACATTATCCTTTCGACATGATCATTGCTTCATACAATGATGGTCATATATGTTTATGGAAACTGACCTCCTGGGCCAATTGTTCGGATGATTGTAGCGGCAAACATGGTCACCATAAATCTGATTATGATAATGATTATGGTTCTGTTCTGCTGCCTCATCAACTTTACATTGCTGCATTTTTACCAGTTTTTTGTGTTCGTTGGATAAATCGAACCATGTTCATGGCCACCACAATGTATGCTTGTAAACTGTACCATATTGAATATCAAGGTATTTCATATTGCTTATTGTTTTATGTGGAGCAAACAATTTTGATTGCACGTTTTATCGGTGGTGGCCAGAGGTCTACGATGAAATAGTGAGCAGAATTGCTTATCAAAAAATTGAACTTCATCCGCTGTGGACCCATCTCGTTTTGTTGATGGATTTAATGTTTGCCAGGTTGTTGATCTTGAATTGTTTGGCAATATGATGATAATAACTTTTGTTCTGTAGGCAATCTGGTGCGATAAGTATTCGTTGCTTGTCGACACCCATTGAAGATAACCGATTCAATACGATCGTCTCTAGCGAAGATACTCATTATCAAGTAAAAAAATTGAAAAAAAATCAAATTAAAACACAAGTTAACCTTGATCATTGAAATCTCTTTAATGAGGACATGTCTTTATCTCCTTGGATGAGCGTACTGGCTTTCACCACCGAAAATGGACAGCTTTGCACAACTCAAGTTCTTAATAGGTCCTTGAAATATATGAAAAAATTGCCCAGTTTCGTACGTACATATTCATGCAACCACTGGTTGATTGCTACAATTAGGCTATTAATTCTTTCTTTATTCCTATCAGCTTTTATATTCAATCAAATTAGGGAATCTGCAAGTCGATACTCTTAACCAGCAGCAACAGAAACAAAATTCTGATTCCGCATCCAAACCCAAGCCCATGAATAATGTTTTAATTAATAAAACAATAGATTTGGATCATTGTTTAGAACAATTTAGTGATCGATATTATTTTATCTTCGACGATATAAAAAAGGTAACCGTTTTTAAAGCAGGAGGAGTGTACGATTCAAAAAATAATTCATTCTCCAGCCCCAGTGGACTCTCAAATCTGGACGGAAAGTTTCAGCGCGCTCGCAAGAATTGACCAAAAATGACTTATACCGTTATTATTCAATTATCAAAGTAATGTGCCATCCTTATGTGCCATGGTTGAGTTAAACTTAATGCTTTGGATGATTACAGTGTGCTTGGAATCCAAATCTATCGTCATACAGTTGGCTGTTCAGCGCAAGCAAGGCTGGAATTTGTCGTCTTAATAATTATCCATTGGTTCGTTGGCCAACATGAAAATTTCAATGTTTATTGCATTTATTTTATGAATGACAATAAATAGATGTTCAATATTTGACAATAATCTGTAGCATACTCTCTCTTATTCTAGTTTTGATTGTTTGTCGAAACAATTGAGCATGTTGCCATGCTACTGATCCTTCACCAAACATCAATGTTGCTTCCACATCAAAATGTTCAGCATCGGCAGCTGTTTGTTCTGGATCATTTTTCAAATCTTGTCGATTGATTTCAAACATTTCGTTAAGATTGAATGATTTTTGTATGGTTCCATAAACAAACTGTAATTCAATGACTCCTGATTCGAATGTTTGGCCCCTGATCAGAATCTGGATCGATTTCCAATTGGTCGATCGAACACGCCAACTGATGCGACCTATGTGTTTGGCGTTGCAATGTTTATTTCTACTAAGATAGCACATGTTCCAATCTTTCTCTACGATACGATCGATGTTTTCTGTTCGAAAACAAGCCGCATTCCAGTGGTCGATAATAATAGGCTTGTCACATTGGGCTTCCCTTTTAGTTATACCAACCAAATAATTGTCCTGGCGGCAATCATAAGATATGTTCAATTGCTGAACGTCCACGCTGTTGGTACTAAACACATAATTGGACATTTCTAGCGATCTGCTAGTCTCTCCTCTGGACAGACGCCATTGAATAGAGCCCGAAATACGACTTTGCATTGATTTAGGTTCAATTTGAAGAACTTCCTGCTCTGGATTACGAATCAACTGTGTTAGCTCGGCCAGCCATCGTTGTGTGATTAGATCACGTTGAGATTGGTTTAATTCTCTTTGCAAAGAATGGTTCTTACGATCAAATATGGCCATCATTCGAGCTTCGTCGAATAGTCGTTGGCGATTTTGGAGCGTTTGACGCCATCTGGATGAATAACGCCAGGTAACGTCTCGTACTTCATGCATTCCATATGCAATGATTAGTGACGATGTTTTATTCCAGCCGCATTCGTACAATAATGGATTGTCATATGAATTTTCGCAAGGATCGCAATGCACCCATCTTTGATGACTATTGCTATACACCTCAACCCAGACATGATCGTCAAAATGAAACACCAATCGTATTTCATAGTTGAACACGTAACAAAGATAAGCAAAAGCTAAAGCCCATTCGCCACAACGGCCTCTTTTGGTTTCCAACAGCTTACCACCATGATTGAATCTTGGAAAATCATAGAATGTATTGCATTTAGCACATTTATAATTCTCAACATTAAAACAATTGAATTGATTGATCTCATCAGCTTTTCGACATCCTACAAGATCACAATCTTGATCGCATCGGTCACAACAAAGTTTATCTACCCAAGTGAATAAATCTGATTTGAACCATTCTAGTAATCGAATCAAACAATAATCTTTTTCATCACCAATTTCCTTTCTTGTTGGTTCATCTAAATCGGCGAATTCTTCAAGAAACTTTTGGTAAGGGACCAAAGATAATGCGTAATTTTTGTAAAAATTTTCATATTGTTCGAATTGACGTATAAAACTGTTGTCTGATACGAATGTATAATAGTCACGTTTATACATTTTTCAGTTTTTTTTTCACAATTTACCATCAATTTTCATCTTACCATCCAGAGAGTTTTCAGCCATCGAAACATAAACAAACAATCATAAAATGTCACACCGATACAATCGCGATTGTTTTGCTGTATAGCCGAGAGAGGGCGCTGAAAGCAAGCTTGTTCGTTTGAGTATTTTTTTTGTGTTTCTCCCCGATTCTGCTGATATTGTTATTGGTACTTATTGTTAGCATATTATTTGCAGCCTGGTAAATGGTTCATTTTTGTTTTTTATTATACCTCCGATCTATTAAACTGTATCATATTTGATTTCCACAGCTAAACATGTCGGCTACCGAACAAATGCGGGCCATGCTCGACCAATTAATGGGCACTTCTCGGGTTGGGGGTAAGTGAAGCCTAAATGATTGTAGTTTGAATCTCATAATTTTTTTTTGTTTTGGAATCAGACGAGAGTCAAAGAGCCAGATATCGATTTGCTGATGAAAAAGTTTGCAAAAGTTTCTTGCTCGACTGTTGTCCTCACGAAATTCTGGCTTCCACGGTGAGTTTTGGTTCTTGAATCATGAGAACTTTCTAATGGTTTTTTTGTCTGGTATGGATTATAGCGGATGGACATAGGAGAATGTGCTAAAATTCACGAATTTGCTCTGAGAGCTGATTATAAGAAAGCTTGCGAGACAAGACAATACGGCTATGAAATAGATGTAAGTATGGACCATAATAATTGATTAAATTTGATCATCAAATTTACACGCACACAAACCCATAAACCGCAAAAGGGTATTGTTATACAATAGTATGAGTTTACGACGTTCTGACAAAATGGCAAACTAGATTTACGTGTTAGAATGGTCTAAAAGAATTTCAAACTTTATTCAGTATCTTTGCTCTTACGATTTGCATTGAAAATGCAACAACATTCATCAAAATAGTCATTTGGCACTATGAATTTTAAATGAACATAGAGCATCATGGAACAATTAGTACGTATTGTGTATTGTTTAATGATTTTATTTTGCTCAACAAGCCTCCATCTGTTCAATCACTCATTAGGAAGAAAGGAAGTAAAAAAGGAATTCATCATCACTTGTTTTTTGCAATTGTTATTGTTGTTGTTGGTGATGAGATGGATCTCAATGCCTAACAAGTTTCGGTTTCCAATTTCGCTATGTTCATCTTTGCATTTTGGCGACATTTCTCAGACAATCCCTAATTTGTACGTTGTCCATTGCTTGATTTATATGGAATTTTTTTCCTTTTTCAATTAAGTTTATTCTCTCCGTCAACTTGTGCCACGTTTTAGGTTCAATGATTGACCACTGATCCATTGATCAATCTTATTTGATAGACACAGATCTAGTCGCTTATTCGTAAGTCTTCTTCCCATCCATAGAATGTTGTAATCAATGGTAAATTGACAATTGGTTTCTATTGACAACTGTTAGTGAATGTAAATGTCGATAATGTTTTTAGTGATAGGAATGCGCGATCAATATTTGTAAACCAGTTAAACGTTTCATTGTTACATTCATTAATTGATGATTTAGTGTGTTCAGCCGATTCCGGCTGATAATACAAGACCGGCTTGTTTGTTTCAACTTGAGTGAGTTCATATTAGCCAATTTCATTTTGAATTTCACTTTGATATATGCGTTCTCAAATTGATTGATCAATGTTTTTTACTGTTTGATTCATGCACCGAATCAATTTTAATTCAACAGGCTTTGGAACATTTGTCCAAGTTTGTGGCAGAAGCGGACCGGCAAACCGAAGCTGCCAAAAAACGTCTGGCAGAAACTCAAGAAGAATTGAGTACAGAAGCGTCCGAAAAGGTGATTTTTTTTTGTTGCAGTCAAGTTGTTATAATACTTAGATGCTCAACAACTATTTCCGTTTCAAATAGCTAAATTGTGTTCACAAATTGGCCGAAGCCATTGGGCAAAAGTTGGCTGCCGCCGAAGCTGCCGGTAACGAGGGCAACGTTGAAGAATCGCTTCGTTTGATGGAGGAAGTTGAGAAAATTAAGAAAGAAAAAAACGCCGCCGAAGTAGAATACAAGAATTCAATACCAACTTCCAGCTATCAGCAACAAAAATTGCGTGTTTGTGAGGTATGTTCCGCCTATCTTGGTATTCAGGATAACGACCGCAGACTGGCGGATCATTTTGGTGGAAAATTACATCTCGGTTTCATCACAATGTAAGTATCATCAAAACGTTAGTCAGCAAAATGTGATGTTTTTTTGCACAAATTTTTGCTTTCAAAGTCGCGAGAAACTTGAAGAGTTGCGAGTAAGTAACAGGTTGATCAAAGTAACAGGTTGATTTTTGATGAAAATTTCAACCACAGGAATTAGTGGAAAGCAACCGGTCCAAAGGAGTTTATGAAGAATTAGAGCGTAGAAGAGAGAAAAATCGAGAAAAAACTCGAGGCAGGAATCGTTACGATCGCGATAGACGTTTTCGTCATGATGATGATCGCGATAGAGATCGACGTCGTGGTCGGAGTCGCTCAAGGTAATCAGTTGGTCGTCGGTGTCGGAGAATTGATCCTTTCAAACATTTTCTCATTTTGAAGATCCAATGAACGAGACCGCGAAAGAGATCGACGACGAGATAGTCGATACAGTCGGGATCGCAATTACAGAAATGCCCCTTGAAAATAAAAGTCCCAGTAAATAAATCAAGCTGAAAGTGTGAGGAAAACCCGACTGGAATTCATGTCTCATCATCAAAGTTTCATCATAGCATTCCATTGGCATTGTTTGGAAAATCTATATCGTCTTGTATCTGTTGTCATTTTTATGGTCTTATTCTAAGTTTCCAAATTACCGATTGCATTAGATTTGTCTTATATTGTTCATAAACCGTAATGCTAATTGTTTAAATTTAAAAAGTAGTAATATAAATATACATTTTAGTATGAATGCTTGCAAGTGCTGCCATCTGGTGTCAAAAAATGGAACTGATGCAAGTGCTGCCATCTGGTGGCGGAAAGTAGATTTACAGTCAGGTGCTGCCATCTGGTGTCAAAAAATGGTAGTGCATGCAAGTGCTGCCATCTGGTGTCGAAAAGTGGTACTATAGCCAAGTGCTGCCATCTGGTGGCGGAAAGTGGTACTACAGCCAAGTGCTGCCATCTGGTGTCGAAAAGTAGTACTACAGCCAAGTGCTGCCATCTGGTGGCAAAAATGGTACCCAACCAATGGACACCAAAAAAGTGGTTCGCAACCGGTGGACACCAAAACAGGGATTCTCAACCAGTGGATGCCAAAACAGCGGTTCTCAACCAGTGGACACCAAGATAGTGGTTCTCAACCAGTGAACACCAAAAAAGTGGTTCGCAACCGGTGGACACCAAAACAGGGGTTCCCAACCAGTAGACACCAAAAAAGTGGTTCTCAACCAGTGGACACCAAGATAGTGGTTCTCAGTGAACAAGACAAATTACCAACAAATGTCCGTTCTAACGATTCCAAATTTCAGTGTGAAAATGTTTTCTTCAGAAAAATTATGGTGAAGGATAAATGTCAAAAAGGAAAACAAAATATTAACAATAATTACCAAGTGATATCAGCTTTGGATTTCTTCATCATTACGATTATTTTTTTTTTGAAAGGTCACATGATGAAGATTATTGGAATAATTTCCCAATTTATCATTGCTTCCAGTTGAGATATGGTGGTTGTTTGCCATACTTTTCCGAATTAATGGGATTCTTCAAGCTGATTCAAACAGACATGTGATTTCAATCGAGATCACAGGATTTGATTTTGGCTTGCAGCTGAAATCACCAGAAGCAAAAAATATTTTTTTAATTATGATTAGAGAAGCGCAAGCGCAACAAAAATTAGCACAGACAAACACCGAAAAACAAGAGGACACTGCTCTATAGTAGAGTGTAAAACTTGATTGGTGACTCAAAGTCAGAGTTCGTTGTTTTGCGAATAAAATAATCTTCACATAAAATCACCTCAGCCACTCGACAATCGTCAACATAACATAGCGAACTATTAGAGGAACAACAAATTGATATTAAAACAGATCAGATCAGATCAGATCGAAAAATTTTAATAATGATTCTGTTGAAAAGAAGACCTCCAAACCTAAAAAGTTTGTACAGTTTTTTACTAACCACACTTTATTGTTTATGTCGTGTTTGGCATGAAAAAATAGGCCTCAACAAGGCCAAACATTGGCCGTGGCTTAAAACCATGGTATTATCATTTGGCCGTTATGGTTATGATGATGATCTTGCCATTGAAGATGTTGGTAATCAAGAATTTACCAATATCGATCTGAAAATTGGCATCAGAAACGTTGGTCTGAAGAATCAACAAGAAAAATCCTTCTTGAAAATATCCACTGGGTGAGTACTGATTTACGATACTAATAAACATCAATTATTCCCTCAAATGTATTTGCACCATAAAGGTGATTCTCCGATTGTCAAGTTCTTTCAAATGATCTTTTATGAACAAGTTTGGTGCAAGTCACTTTCTTGCCTGTTGACCGAAGATTTTTACAGTTTTCTGTCAATCCGTTTCCATTTCTCTGGAAATAAAAGCGTGTTTCATTTTCGAAGCATTTTTTGGGTTTTTCTCGAATCTTTTCGTTTAATCGGTAAAACACCAATAGTGTGTGTATTGATTTGGAATCACTCTTGTTAACTATAATTAATGTTTGTTTATGGAAAAAAATTGTCCATACCCATTTAAATGTAATAAACCAATATACCCAGTTTTTGGTTGGTTAAATGATTGACATCATCAACGAAAAATGGTATGATTTTGTTCTTGTCTACACTGATTGCATCGTCATCGTTTTAGAACAATCTGGAAATGTTTTCCATGGCGATGATTTCTAACTCTAATCAGTAAATTGTTCTATATTTACTTGTTTTTGTTGTGAACATAAAACAATTATTGCCATAAATAACATCATGATGGACCAAAAATAATGTCATAAATGCAGCCATTGATGCTTATCTTCATTTTGATGGCACCATCCCAGCAATCATTATCGTCATTTTCATCATCCAGTTCATAATTATCATCACCATCCGAAAAAAAATACCCATTTTTTGCAATTTCAAGTACATTTCCACCATCATACAATATATAATGCACGTGCGCATTGTATAGCGAATATCTTCCATGTTTGGTTGAGGCTCGGGAAACGGTGTGCAATTGGAGCAAAAAAAAATTTCTGTATAACCAACGAGTTGAACTTGGAAATACAACATCATCACATTTGAAAACATAAAACTGTTTTGATTTGAAGAAATCGAAATTTTCTTTCATTATCAGGAGGAATGGTCATTGAACATGGACCAGAATTTTTTGAGCATGATACTCGCCAAAAGGTTAGTGGGACATAATATTGTCATTTTTTGGCTGGCCAAAAACGGAATCGGGACTGATATAACAAGATGTTTTGTCTTGGAGCCATTGTGAATGTTGCTTGCTTTGTTGATTGAGCGAAAAGCGACACAACAATCATCACTCTGATTGCCATCTATCGAAAAAAATTAAACACCTACTTTGATTTATAAAATTGCGCGTTGGCTTCGACAAATGATCGAAAATGAACCGAAAAAAAGATCCCCATGTAATCTTTGATAATCATTTGGTATACGTATACACCATCAAGATTCCATGGCCATTGTCGTCGTGTGTTTCGTTCACAAATCTTATCAATTGGAAGTGTGCTTGTATGGTTGAATCTTCAATCTTCGAAAATCGATTCATCTAAAATCCGTTCACTTTGATCGTTTTGGTTTGCAACAAATTTTGTATCAATCACACCAGAAATTTTAACAAATTGGCTTGTTCTGATCTGCTAACACATGATCAATTTTGTTATTTTCATTGAATTCAGTTCTAATTCCAAAGTTCGAAGTTCAGAAAGACACACTTTTGAAATAAATATAAATAAGAACATTTATTCTACAAGTTGAAGCTTTTAATTCATTAATAGGCAAAATCCTTTGCCGTCGACGATCGTTTTTCCCCAAATTCGATTTTTGATTTTTTTCATTGAAAAAAAAAACAAAAAAGAAATCATTTAATATATTCGCTATCATGACTCTTGATAATAATCTTCTAAATTTAATTCCAAACAGCGAGCCAACCAGTCCAAGCTCTTTGCAAATGCGCGACCAAGCTTATGAAATATGTCGTAAATATCTTAGTGGTGAATGGAATAATATATCACCTGGTGATATGGTTTTTAAACCAGTAAGGTTTGTATCAATTTCACATCAATCACCGGATGTTGCTAATGTTGTTCTTCAAACATTGATAATTGATGTAGTGGCGGACTGAGCAATCTATTGTTTTACTGTTCATTACCATCGACCCATACGCCGGTGACCGGTGAACCAAGTCAAGTATTGCTACGAATGTATGGCCAGTTGTTGGACAAGAATGATACAAAAATCACCGATTCAGTCATAACAATGTTGCTGTCCGAAAGGAATTTGGGACCCAAATTGTACGGGATTTTTCCCGGTGGCCGTTTGGAAGAGTACATTCCTGTGAGTACTAGCTTGACTATATTTTTATCTGATTTGTTTTTTCAAATTTCGTTACGAACAAAACAAAACATTTGTTTTTGGGAAAATTCATCCGCAATTGTTGTTTGGCAACAATTACAGAATTGCATAATGGAAGAACAAAATAAGATGATTTAATGAGTGTTGAATGAAAAATTGAATGAATGGGTGTTGTTTTAAAATTGTGTGTTTAAATCGACACGTAATGCAATTTTACAGTGATTTTATATCAATCGATGATGATCTTTTTTAATGTTCTATTTTTCTATCATCTTCCTTTTGGGTAAATTTTTAATAATTTACACAATCATTATCACTTGCAAATCCTACACTCTAAATAAAAAACAAAAGGCCCGTGCTATGCGAACTAGTGAGCTCAAAGAGCCTAAATATTCGGCAATAATAGCCAGAAAATTGGCCATTGTACACGATCTGAATGTGCCGATAAACAAGGAGCCAACGTTTGTACCAGATTTGATGAATAAATGGCTGAAAAACATTCGCCAGGTTCCGATCACAGATGAAATGAGCCCGTTGGAAAAAGAATTGGTATCGTTTGATTTTGAAAAAGAAAGTGAAACTTTATTCCAAATATTATCACAATGTCCATCACCGGTAGTATTCTGCCATAATGATCTACAAGAGGGAAACATTTTGTTGCCAATCAACGAGGAGCTTATTGATGAATTGTTAAACAGTTCAATGAGCAAGATTGAAGATTTCGAAAATCATATCGTTTTCATTGATTTTGAATACTGTGCATACAATTATCGTGGTTTCGATATTGGCAATCATTTCTGTGAACGAATGTTTGATTATTCCAATCCGGAATGGCCACATTACTATTCAAATTTGGATGAATATCCAAATGATGATGATAAAAGGGCATTCATTGCAGAATATCTCAAACAATACAAAGAGATCAAATCTGGTGGCGATGAACAAGTGGACACTGAAGATCATTTGATCATGGAATCGGATTTCTACACATTAGCAGTGCATTTATTATGGACCTTGTGGAGTGTGATAAGTGCCCGAACATCTAAAATTCCTTTCGGATATATGGTATTTAAAGAATTTTGTTTCAAAAAACTCTTGATTTTGATTTTTTTTTTATGTTTTTTCGGCCGCTTGCTCCAGGAATATGGAAAAACCAGATTGGATGCATATCATCGACATAAGAAATATGTTTTGGAAAAATACTGCCTTACCAAATAATCAGCAACAGAATAATTATGCAACTTTATTTTATTTGATATTCCCGCCAGAGCATCTTTCTGCGATTCCTAAATTATTCCAGTTTCATTTTCACAGACACACAAACTTTTGAACACATACTGAAATTACATAATGGTTTTGTATAGAACTTTTTTTGCGTTTTTTAAACCGATTATCTCAAATTTTTGTTTTGTTCATTGTTGTTTTTTTTTTTTTGGTATTTTGGTTGATAATGGAGGGAATTTTTCCCTATTGAAAATTACCACCCTCACGCTAATTATAATGATTATTTTATTCGATTTCGAAATAAAAAAATTTTTTGAGAGACAATGAAAAATTTCCCAATTTCATATCTGCGTAGGAAGACGTATGTTGAAGCAGATAGCGCTAATTTTTTTCAAAATTGTTACTAAACTACTGACATGGTATAAATTGGGTTAGTAGCTTCAACAATGAACTTGAATGCACTCATAAAAATCCGCTTTGGCGTTGTTGTTTTGTTTAGCTCGGCTGCTGTATTTGTTTTTATTTTATTTCTCGTTAAGTCCATTCATCTGAAATTTTTTTTTGGTCCAAAGATTTATATTTTTGGACCTTATTCTTGTAATTGTTTTCAAAATATATTTGATTCTCAAGTCTACCTAACCCGGTCATCAAATCTTTTATAGTTGATAGCTTTGTACCAGAATAAATACAAAGCTTTCAATCAACAAAAGCTCTTGGTTTTCGAGCCAAATTTTTCTATTTTAAAAATATCAATTTTAAAATATCATCTTATTGAAACATACTAAACTGTGATTTATTTTTTGTTGTGGTCATCATGGAATGTAAACGAATTTAGATATTGTCAAGATGTTATCCCAAATCAATTATTATTATTGGCCTTGCAGCCGATCATCCTTCAATATTTTATCGTCAAAACCTCTCGCAAGGGATCGCTTTTTGCCTCAACATTTAGATCCGTATCGAAATGGATCGACAACTTTTGAACGCCACCCAAAAGCTGCAAATATCCAACGATCAGCCCGGTTCGTCACGTCAAGTTTGTAAACCAAACATTGGGCGCGTTCCGAATTTTTACAAAGAAAATGCTAACAAAAATGTTTCAACTCGATTTCAAAACAAAGCTCGAAACAGAGAGCATAAAATTTCGGCGAAAAAGATTAAAAATTCTATTCAAAACGATGAGGAGGGTTACCTGAATACTTCATCCAATCTTCGTTTAGTTTCAGATGTATGTCATATTGTCCGGAAAAATCCTGCCAAAGGTTTCGTGAAAGAACGATTTGTTCAAGCTAATTGTCAATTTGTCGTTGCTGGCGATCATGATTATTCAGAATATTTGCGGAATCCCGATATGTTTGTACCATGGGAATGCATTGAAGAGGTAATATTTTCGTGCAAAAATGACGATGATTTGTGCTGTCCGATTTGTTTACATCATCCAGCCGCCGCCAAGATAACCCGTTGTGGTCATATTTATTGTTGGTCTTGCGTTCTTCATTATCTATCTTTGAGTGATAAAAAATCCCGGCCATGTCCCATATGCTTCCACAACATTAACAAACTTGATTTGAAAAGCACTACAATTGTGAAGAAAAAGAATTATTTCCCTGAGGATTTGGTGACTTTTAATTTGATGAAAATTCGCAAAGGCTCTACATTGGCCGTTCCCATTGCTTATCATGAAGAATTGGAGCACTCTTTTAACGTTAAAAATTTTGATCCAACATTGGACATGTTTCATAAAATATTTTTATCATCTTTACAACAAAAAACCAATCTGATCAATCGAGAACATGAAGAATTGAGCAGAGAATTATTGGAATATCAAAATGAAAAAATGCCCGAAGTATGTTTTGTCGAGAATGCATTAGAAGAATTGTCCATCAGGAAAACATCATTGGACCAGCTTGTTGTGGAAGAATCATTGCTGAATTTATTAAACATTAAACCTGCAGCTGTTGGCGAGAATGATTATACTTATTTTTATCAATGTTTGGATGGCCAACACATTTATCTTCACTCGATCAATATTCGAATGTTGAAACATGAATATCAAGAATTGAAATATTGTCCAGAAAGTATCATTGGTAAAGTTATCGATCTTCATCGTCAAACTGTAAACGAAGACATCCGCAAACGATTCGCCCATTTACGTCATCTACCTGTTTCTTGTGAATTTATCATTGCCGAAGTTGAATTCGATCAGAATGTGATTTCGGAAAAAACTCTAGATCATTTCCGAATGGAAATCAATAAACGTAAAAAAGAAAGAAAACGAAGAGAAACAGCTCAAATAATTCGTGATCGTAATATTGAAATCGAGAATAACCGAAAATTTTTCAACATGCATCCACTGTCAGATTTCAACATAAAGGATGAAGATTTTCCATCGTACCATCTGGATAATGAGGAAGAGTTTTCTGGCCTTGATTCTGGCGTTCCTATTCCTATAGTTGCAGAACAATGTAAAACGGCTTCAACACCATCTCCAAGTAGCAGTTTTCAATCATCCTTTGCCAATATGCTTGCTGCCGGCAAATCACATTTTGATGAAACGGTTCGGATCAAGAAAAATTCACCACCCAAAAACGAAACTTCGGACGAGGAACAAAATCCAACATCTATGGCCCCTATGGATTTAACATTGAGTGATTATTTTGAGCAGTGCATCAAAGTGAAGAACAAGAAAAAGGGAAAAAAATCCAAGAAAAATTAATTTTTAATAATTTTTTCGCTTGTGTTTGTCCAAACAGAAACATCTTGGCTATACAGAATTTTCCAAAGCGCCACACCCCTGGAAAATTATTTTGTTTTAATTCTTATGTTTAATTCTTTTTCAAAATTCAGAAACTTCGAAACCATTATCAAATAATTGTAATACTGTGCAACCAATTATTGAAAAAAAATATGAATTTTGTTAGCGTCAAAAAAAATTAATTAAAATGGAATTCACAAACCTTGACGACTAAGAAAAATATGATTAGATAGATGACCACGAAAAATGTGATGAATAAATCGAATATTGCGGGCTTTGTTCTAGGAGGGAATCCATTTGAAAAAAAAGATTGGCAATAATCCAAAAAAAAGAGAGATTCACTTACTTGTAGATGAACATTATGGTTTTGATCGGCTCATAGAATGTGAATTCTGGATTTTTAGAATCGACTTTAAAATGAAACACGTTCACATTGTTATCCGAGTATTTTTTCATCATCAAATGGATGCTTTTCAACAATGATGGCAACTGATGATTTTGATCCTTGTTCAACGTGAACAATAAATTTTGAGCTCGAGGAATTTTGCATATCTGTTTGGTAAGAGATTTTATAAATGGACGTGAAACGGAAAATTCAGATGATAGTAAATTTTCATTCATCGTTCCGTATAGCTGACGGACCAACGATTCGCCGATAATATTGATATAAGTTTCCATATGATCCAAATGTTTCTCACGGGGAAAATCAATTAAAGTGGTGCGTTTGATCAATTTGGAGGTAGAAAGCGAAGTTAAAGTAAATGCCGGCATTCGTCTCAAACTGAATCTTTCATGTTCCCAAAATAAAGAATCTTCAGCCAAATTTATCTTCTTATGAACAAGCGTTGTGTTGATGGTCGGATAGTAATTCTTGGAAATGTCTTGAACATGATCCCAGAATATTGCAGATCGTGCCCCGGTTTTAGGAGGTTTCGACACATACATAAATAAACCATTCTCATCCATGGTATCGGCCAGTGATTCAAGACATAATGCAAATTGTATGTTTTCAAATAACGAATCAGATGATGATCGAGTTGAATCAAGATGTTCTTCTAGCCATTTTTTCGTTCCAAAATAATTTAATTTACCACCACCCGACAACAAAAAGATCATATTGGCTTTGGGCCTTGTTTTAACATTAGAATAGAGTTTGGAAAATATTCTCAACAATTCCAGAAAAATTATCAAACCACTGGCATTAGAATCGGCACCATACGACAAAGCTGGAACTATTGAATAGCTATCGTAGTGAGAAACAATAGCATAAGTGGGCATTTGATCTTCAATGCCAGCGCCAATCAATTTGGTCTAAAATTTCAAAATTAAACGTTATTCATTTATTAGGGAAAAAATCGATAAATTACCTGAAAACTAGTGACTATCGGATTTACTATGGGAGTTACTTGAGGACCATTTACCACTAATTGGTAGCTGTCGGAAAGAACATTTTGAGCAAATAAATCTCTAATAGATGCATCTTTTGATTTTTCAACCGGATGATTTAGTTCATCATACAGTCGGTTTATTTCGTCGTTTTCTTCCATGAAATATATGGGCAAACTTGTCTCATTAGTGAGTAACTTTTTTTCAATAATTTGCCAAGTATTCATCTCATCATTGGTTAAATTTTCACTGAGGTTGTCGAAAATAACCAAAACTCCTGAAACTAATGAATCTTGGAGAATTTTTCGAACAAAAACATTGTAGCTTTTTTTCAGCAGATCTTTCCACTTGAATAAAGCGCATTTTCTGATGAAAAAATCTGGAATCTGACCAGGCGTTAGTGCTTCCAAGTTGAACACTGAATTTCTGGAACCGAATTGACCATTGGGGGTGTCAATTTGATGAGCACGATACACCAAATATTGATTATTTGTTATTGTTGACCCGGAAATTACAGCAGATGGTGATGCTATGATTATAATAATTGGCAACAATGTGAATAGATAATAAAATGGAACACTATATTCGACAACATTTTCAGCGTTGGTAAGCAGCATTTTCTTCACAGAATAATCCGGAGAAAAATTAGCAATTGAATAATTGGAACACAAAATAAATCAGCAGCACACCAGTTTGCATTATTAGCTAAAAACATCTGACGGCACCTATTGCAAGTGCAAGCCGGATCGCCAGGACAATCGATACATCGATTATCGATTATTTTTAAGAACAATTGTCAAGTCCAAAAATTTTGTTTCAAACAAAGAAAATTTATTGCAACAAAATCTGCGAAACTTCCTCTGGTTTGTGCTTGATGGAATCAATGAATTCTGTATATTTATTTTCTGGATCAATCAGCAGATTGTAAATGGTCTCATAAGTGGCCACAACAGACTTCAAAGCATTCTTCCATATTCGTTCCCTGATGAAAATGAATAAAAAGAAAAATCCAAGCATTATCGGTATGAATTGAACAAAAAAAACTCTTGCCTAATTGTTTGATCATTTATCTCATCAAGTCGTTTGATGGTGAATTTATCTGGACTGCTGATGAACTTGTCGAAAGCACTCAAGAATGTCGACACGGCTATCGGATCACAACCAGAAAGTGTTGATAATGGAACTTTGTTCTTGATCATAGCATTCTGATTGATGGCATTGTATACAGGGCTCATTGATAATGAGTTTATGATGAATTGAAATTGTTCATTGACCAATATTTCCTCAGATTCATCGATTCGGTTTTGAAGACTTTCCCCGAAAGATTCAGTAAATTTGTGTTTTTCGATTGTTTGTCTCAAAGCATTAAAACAATTTAAATTGAATACGGTCATTTCGATTGGGGAAAACTTTGACGATAATATGATTATACATTGGGTGCAGGGTTCCAAAACACAAGATAAAATTCTCTGGGTTTCCAATTCTTGTTCTTGCACAGTAAAACTAATTGAAGATTTCACACAATCCAATAGTTCTTCGATCAAATGAATATAATATTGCATCAATTCTTTGAAATTCGGTTTAAAATTGGTCGATTTCGATGCAAATGAATCGACTTTTTGGCCAAGCGTTGAACAATTAAATTTAAGACTATTGTAACAAACTTTATCGCTAGAAACCAAAAGCTCTTTGATAAAATAAATGAATGGGCAATCTTCATTCAAAATTTGTTGGAATGTTTGAAGATAGAAATTGATCATATTTTTAACCAAAAAGAGGTTTTTCGTTCGCTTTATTTGGATGGATGGAGAATCAATTTTTGAATCATTTGAAATCAAACAATTATCGACTCGGATTTTCAAAATTCTGATCACACCTTCGGTTATGGAAGAAATCACATTTTTCAGCACATTTTTCTTGCTCAACTCATCTTGATTGCACGATTTGAGAATCGTTTTAAGCATATCTCTCTCGAAGACAAATGTTTGATGCAGAAATGATAACATATCACGAATATACCGGACAATATCGTTGGAATAGAGCTCCATGGCAGGATACTGAGTGTTGTTTGAATTTCGACCACCTGTCAATGCTTCTATAAAAGCATGGGTGACAGCCGATCTTCTAACTATTGTATATTCATCCATACAATGTTTGAACAAAACATCTTTGTGCTGGAGATGGGCCAATGCATCGAATAAGTGCGAATGTAATTCAATGAAATCAATATTGATCGTGCGCAAAATTTTCACTGTCCAACGGTAAAGCTTTTCGTTGGCCATTTCTTCATACTTGGACATCAAGTCCATTATTTCGATTCTGAATTCGAAGCAAAATTAACAATAAGATTTGATCGAAATCTATAGATATTGATATTGATTAAACAAACCCTGTTATTGATTGACTATTGGCCAACATAGACTTGGCTTTATCATGGATATTGCGGATTTTATTCAAAATATCAAAAAAATTCCCATCAACTTTACAATCAGAATTGATGATGGCCAATTCATTGGGTGTCAAAGTGAATTCATGGAGAAATTTGTTCAGAGTTTGTTCATTGTTATCCAATTGATATAGATCGGAACTTAATTGGTTTGCTGATTTCGAAAAGTCAGAGGTTTGTAATTTCAATTCTTCAATTTTGGCCATCATATTCTCGCAGGCAGAATCAATGAATGAAACGTGATCACATAAACTTTGAAACTTTTGATAAACTTCATTGAAGGATCTTGCAAAATGTTCATTGATCTCCAAACTCTGTGTTTCTATCTTGGCTCTCAAATTTCGTCTAGTTGTCAGATTATTTTCTTCAATCAATTCTGAAACATTCTTCAACGCATTTAGCGTATCCTTGTAGAGATGTTTTGTAAGGTCAGAATGGAACAATGAATCGAAAGAAAAACAACTTACCGTATCGATTTCGGAATTGAGGATTTTTTCGATTTTCTTCTGCAAAGGATTCGTGTGGTTCGCGTTTGATGAATCCATTCTGTTGAACAATTTAATTCACTGCGGACAAAATCACCAATCATAACAATGTTGTGGCAATCAGACCGGCATAGACCAAATCTGTACACTGTAAGTATTTCTGGGTGTTGCGCTTCGTAAATACATGCCCAACTTGGTCGCGTTTTGTTTTCAGCTGTTCAGCATTTATTTTTGAACCATCCACATGGTTATTATGATGTCTTGTCGAAACATCTCTTCTTTTTTACTCCATAACTGTTCCAAGCCCCAGAATCAAATATCCTTGATTTTGAATAGAGGGGCACATTTTAGAAAAAGTGCTTTCAAAAAAACCAAAATCACCAAAGTTCCAGAAGATGTAAGTACGTCTGATCCAATAGTTGCATCTGCAAGGAAATCGTTTGGAAAGACGATAATTCCCGAAGAATTAGCAGAATTGCGGTTCGCCTATCCAGAATTTCTGCCAGTTACTGAACCACGTTTGAGAAATCCTGTTTTGGAACGAATTGTTAGAGAAGATATGATCAAACGACGTTCGGTAATCGATATTCCAGAATTCTATGTTGGATCCATTTTGGCGGTCACCATTACAGATCATTGGGCGTCCGGTAAATTGAGTAAATTCGTCGGCATCTGTATCGAACGAAACGGACAAGGAACATTTGCCAATTTTACCCTTCGTAATCGTGTTGATGGTCAAGGTGTTGAAATACGTTATGATCTATATAACCCGGTCATTCAAGAAATACAAGTTTTAAAGCTGGAAAAAAGACTCGATGATCATTTAGTGTATTTGCGTGATGCACTACCACAATACAGTGAATTTCCGTTCGATATGCCGCCAGAACCGCCCAGAAAAGATGAAGAATCGGTGCCGATAAATCCTTTACAAGTGGAAATGAAACCATGGCCGTGGACGAAAAAATGGGAATACCATGATCTGAAAGGAATCCGAAAATTGCCCAACATGCCCGATTATAATTACATCAACGTTTGGAAGCACAGAAATCAATTGGCCAAATTTGATCTGATGGCAGAATATCGTTCTCATATACCCGAAGAGCAACAAATACCGATTTGGCGACAAGTTGATGAACACCAGAAAATAGTCAAACAATCCAGATATATTGAAAGACGTAGAAAATTAATTAAATAATAATAATCATCATCATTTTTTGTTAATTATCTAGAATTTCATTAAAAATAATTGAAAAAAAATCCAAATCTAATTAAATAAGATTTATTCAAGCAAGTCCCCCTTGGATCCCTTTTGCAATGCGCTCGTGTTCAATGTCTTTCTTTTGGTATTCATTGGTATGTCACAAGTCAATACGTGCGCCTGTATGTATTTGTGTGTGCGCTGGGCTTCTGTATTTCAATTCGATCCATGTGGCCGATGGTCTTCTTCTGGCCACATTCGATGACGACGACCAAGACGTGGGAAAAAACTTTCCCATGACACACACGAGCCACGCGTTGTTTGTTCGTCTTAGTCTTTTTCTTGGTCCACATATGTGAAGCTATTTGTTTGAAGCAGCAAGCGTGGGAATGCAGATGTTTTTTTTTTTTTTGAAAAAAATGGTTTGGCGCGCGAGTGAGTGCACAACAAGTCCCTTTCTCTATACATTGTATGCAGCAGGTATATCTCTGGTCAGGTCAGGTCATTGTGTGTGTGTGTGTGTGTGTGTGTGTGTGGACACGTGGCCTCACGACCAACTATCCACTTTCGCCTGATAAAACTTCGATTTCATAAAAAAACTCTCTCTCTCTCTCTCTTTTGGTTTTATTTCGGGCAAAATTACGTGGGAAAACTCCACCTTCTCCTCGGACCCAAGGACAAGTAAAAAAGAAAAAAGTACATTCCTCTACACTGGGGTCCATCACACACACACTCTCTCACTCTATTCACAACCAGTCCGAGTGTGGGGTCATTTTGCCACAGTGCACAGTGTTTGAATGAAGAGCAAGAGGGGTATCTTCACCGCGCTCCGAGGGTACACAATTGATCGGTCATGTCACATAGACAAGGGTCACACAGTTAACGGCTGCTGTTGTGCTGTGTGTGTGTGTGTGTGTGTGTGTTTATATCAAAACACAATTCTGGTAATGGTGGTGGCCTTTGGAAATGAATGAAGCCATTCCTTCACTGTGGCTGTGGATGATGAATCGAAGAAAAAAAAACTAAATAAAAAAAAGGAGAAACATGGGGTAATCGTTCAGGCCACCGAACATAGGCGGGGGTTAAAAAAAGGAGGAGATTTTCTCACGCTCACGAAAGATCTTCTTCATACTTTCAGTAGTAAAACAGAGTGAATGTTAGTTGATGATGATGATGATCATGGTGGTGGTGGTGGTGGTGATCTTTGTCCAGTGTGCATGTGTGTGTGTGTGTGTGTGTGTGTGTGTGTGTGTGTGTGTGTGTGTGTGTGATGGCACGCGTCCCTTCTAGCTTTGAAACATGGTTTCCATAGACTTGTGTGAGAAACAGGCATTGCCCCCCGTATGTACATACTCTTCTTCTTCGTCTTCTCTATTTTCTTTACTATCATTTTGGCAAAGCATAGCATTTTGCTTGATAGCCCTCCTCCTCTTCACCATCATCATCATCATCATGATTGTACTATACCACACCTTGTTCTCACGGTTCGGCGTGTGACCTGTGGTGCCACGCGAATCCCAACAGTGCACTGGCACGCACACACTTTTAGCTTCTTTTCCTCTAGCAATCCCCTCTTATATTCTTCCTTTTCTTCAGAAATTATTCAGTTTTTTTTCCTAATAATATTCCTGGATTCACCCCTAAAAAGGTGCAATTTACCTTGAAGATCCACGAAACTTACACACTCACACTCACACACACACTAATCGGATGGATCGCTTTCTACAATAATGCTCATGATTATCATGATCATGACCATCATTCATGTTAGAGCAAGAGAAGAAAGGTCAATTCTTAAGAATGGACAACAATAAGAATCACTGGACACAATCCAATGATGGTTGCACAATATAGTTTGTGTGTGTGTTTTGATGAATAAGATGGTCATCACAGCGTAACGAGATGGTAATTATTGGCGACCAACACCACCATTATCATATGGATCACATGATGATGGACATATTTTTTTCTTGGGGATTCACTATTATTTCCAATTGACCTCTCCTTCTCTCTCTCTTTCTTTATCTATGCTCAAACAGGATGTCCACCTGTGTCGATGATGAGACTCGGTGGACAGTGGTCGAGTAGAAAAGAAAAGTTAAATAATGTGTGACCAGTGGCCAAAATGTCCACGATTATAAGCTCATGTGTTTAGGGGTTACGGGCCATTTAGCATGGGATTCTTGAATGAGAATCTAACTTTTTTTGGGGATTTTATGATTCCAATTCAATCAACAATGGATGGATTCTGCATCCGGGATCAGTAACGGGCGGGGGGGTGTCTATCTGGGCACATGGCATGTCGCCGATCCGGTGTCCATTGTTCATATGGAACTGCAGTTTGTTTTTTTTGTAGTTGTTGTTGTGGTCCTTAGGGCCCCGAGCCAAAAAAGCGTGTGAAATATCTTCACACACACACACACGCTCATACAGGTGGGGAATCAAATCGGTCGCATGACATAGCTTAAGCACAACGCGTGCCAACATTATGCTGTATGATATAGTTCGGGGGCAGCCATTCTACGAGAGTGTGTCCGTCTGTGTGTGGATAGCTAAAGCTGTGAAGAGTATTTCAGACATTTCAGCAAAAAAAAAGCTTTCATTTCCAGCTTTTTTATCCCCTGGTCTCCCTCTGCCTGCATTATTATTATTATTATTACTACTTTTTTTTGCTGTTTGTCTGACTGAAGGCAAACTGTTGCACTGAATGATGGTAGTTGTTTGGTTTCGACCGTGGGAAACAACTACATGAGCATTTCCCATATCTTGGCTCGCTGACCTCAAGGCAAGATAGCGTGTGTGTGGTGTGTGTGGTGTGTGTGTGTATGTCTATGTCTATGCTGTGTGCGTGTGTGAAGTTATGCTGAGTTAACCCATGGTCGTATTCAAAAACGATCCTCTCAGTGACGATCCACCAATCCCCGTAGCATTGTTGCACCGCAACGGCAACAAGGAGAAAAGAACCAACGTACGCGCGTGGTCTGCTTTTTACATGTTTGAATGCAGCTCTGGGGTTATTTTATATTTTCCCACGAATCTGTTGAATGCCGCTGCACATTGAAATAAATAAAAAAAAATAAAACAGCACACAACCAGTCGTCAGCCAAGAGTGTGTCTTCACTTGTTGCTGTCTTCGTCGTTCGTTGCTGGTTCGCGCTGGTGGTTCAACAGATTTTTGATTTGTCCGGTATATAAATACCATCGCATACCTCCTCGAGTCTTTCAGTCGAACTTGAACCTCAGTCTGTTCATCACAGCGATCCAATCTCTGGACCGACCAACCGACCGACCGACCAATCCAAAACAATCCCTCAGTGGAACTTGACCATTTCGACTTTGAAAATTTAAGTTTTTTTTTCTCATCAAATATGACCGCCAATCTTGGTTCGAATACTGTGGAATCATCCACTACAGAAATGATCCGGAAGCCAGTTTCCAAGACTTCTGAACATAGAAGAATTACCAAACCGATTATGGAGAAAAAACGTCGGGCCAGAATCAACAACAGCCTCAATGAATTGAAAGTATTGATTCTGGACGCATTGAACAAGGATCCATCCAGACATTCGAAATTGGAGAAAGCCGACATTCTGGAAATGACCGTAAGACATTTGCAAAAATTGCAAAGGCAACAAGTGGCCACAACCATAGTCAATGATGCCAGTGTTCTCAATAAATATCGGGCCGGATTCTCGGAATGTGCCAACGAAGTTGGAAGATATATGAACAATATGGATGGCTTCGATCAACCAATAAGACAAAGAATCCTAAGCCATCTGAATCATTGTGTGAATAGTTTGAATCAAATGGCAGCAAATGCTCAATTCAACATTCAAGGCCAGAAAACCGCATTCCCGGGAATGATGCCACCGACGACCAACAATAACAACAACAGCAATGCCTTACATGTACATATCCCATTGCATTCTGGCGCCAATATTTTCGGTTCCAACACTTCATACGCGATGAATAGCACGCATGATATCAATAATAATCGAACATATACCAGTGCAGATGAATTGAAACCAACCCTATCCACGCCTCCATCTTCGGCCAGCTCAACCTCCTCTCATTTTGCCTTTAATCTTCAATCACCCAAAACCACAATTGGCCCAATTTCGTTGACGACCAATGATATCTTTTTCCGATCCAAAAATCAACAACATTATCAACACCAACCAAATCACTTTCATTCATCATCACTAAGTCCCGGTTCATGTTCCTTCTCCAGCGAACAATTGAGTCCGATGGGAAGTGATGGTGATTTTGAGATGGCAGTCGATTGTACCATAACCAAACCAAGATCATCATCCTCGTCCTCGTCCTCCTCCTCCTCCTCTTCTACCGATGAAAATGTTTGGAGACCATGGTAAATGGTCTGATGTACATTTACACACACACACATACACATGTTTAATTCATCTGGTCAATTTGGGAATATTTGTCGCAGAAAAAAAAAAATCCAAAAAGCGGTGCCTTATTCATCCGGTTGTGATCTCATTTTACTCTCCATACACTGACACACCTGTTCACACAATGCCTTAACTTTGTCGTAATCCTGGTTATGATTTAATTGGCATTCAATTCGTGCCTTTCATATTTTTTTTTCGTCTCGATCTCTTTCATTTATTACGTCATTATTATTATTTTTAAGATTTTGTCTTGTAAAAAAAGAAATATATTAACAAACTAATAACCAAGTTATTTATTCGAATCCGAAATAAAAAGAAAACAATCCGAATTTTACTAAAATAATGGAATAAAATTTCTTGGTAGCCACAAAACATAATTGCAGCGCGCTAATTGGGCTCGGCAGGGTTGAAACGTACAATAATAATAAATTACGTTGTCCAAACGTAACAGAGGAGAACCCTGTTTGATTCTATCCGAAAGAATCATGTTGTGTCCACTCTAATTTAGCTTAATTACACCAAATCATTATATGACACACACACATACACACCATGAATGGCCATGCCTAGTTTCACGAGCATTGATTCTTAAGATTCTCAGAAAGGAAATGAGCAATTTAGAATGACATGCACCCATCTTCCTTTGGTGAATAATGGAGATTAGTTGAATTGGTCAAGAGATTTTAATTAAACCTGAAATATGCATTTTGGGTAATTGTCGCATTCAGTTTTGTCTTGAATCGATCAAAAATTCTATGAACCATTTCATTGAATGTGACAGCTTCCCAGTCCCTAAAGAGCTTCGGTAAAGCTTGAGCTTCCTCTTTTTTTTCTCTCGGCTGAATGGTTCTTCTGGACCATGGCAAACAGATTCCTAGCAAGCAAGATGATTTTCAATTTTCCACGATAATTTTTTCTGGTTCAATCGGATTTTAATTGCTATGGCAATGATGGCAACCTAATAGCTACAGCTATGAACAATTTAAAAATTACTTATTAATGAAAATAAGTAGACCTCAAAACGGATATGAGGCAGTTTAGTTCTAAGACCGGAATGCTCTTTTTAAAAAGCAATTTATCATCACAACTTAATGCCAGGTTTGACCTGACCTTTGTGTGTTAAAATTAATCCACCTGAAAATGCTTCAAGTTGTTCAATGATTCTTTAAGGTAAGATTATAAACTTTGTTCTGGTTTCAAGTAAAAAACAGTCTAGTTAATAATCATGGAGACACCTTATTAATAAATTTGGGTTAAATAAACACTGGATTAGATCCTGTTAATCCCAATCCATCAATCACCGCACATCGTCTTTCCACCTTCGCATTACGTTCATGAAGTTTTGTGTTGATCGCAAAATATGATTGATTATTTTTTGATTCATCTAAAATGAATTGGATCAAATTAAATTTTGGATCGGAAGTTTGTCCAAAACATCATCAGTATGATATGTGAGGGTGTGATTCGTTTATAAGTATACTTGGTCAATGGAAGATTTAAAAATTTGGATAATTTTAAGCCAGAAAAATCAACAATCTTAGTGTTTAAAATGGGTGACAAGGATTTCACATTCCATCTCTTTTATAATTTTCCCGCCTCCCTTTTCGATTGTATCGCCCTCTATGGAGGAAATCTAGAAACAAATAACCAATGATGACAACTGCGCGCCATCTGCATTTAGTCATAGCTATTTTTTATTTGTAACAACATTGCTGATTCTCTCGCATATCATTTTGTTATTTGTTGTTTTTGTTTCAATGTCGTCACAATTGAAGGATAAGGCCATCTTATTGCAAATGATGTTTTTCAGCTCTTCATCCAAATCCATGATGAATTATCCTTGTGAAAAATTGATCATGAAAAAATAATGTACCAATTAGTGTGTATGTGTGTGTTTAATTATTGGATGGTAAGTTTTCAATGTGCACGTGTACTCAAAACGTAACTTTATTTTCCTTTAATAAATATCCTAGACTAGTGATCATCAAACTAGCTCGATATAAACACCTTCATATACTTGTTTTTGAGCATTGCCATATAATCTGAGAGAAAAAGATACAAACAGAGAGAAAAAGAGAGAATTTCTCGAATTTTATTCATATCATTATCATTTCCCACAGTCACAAAATCACAACCGAATTCAAAGACTAATTTATAATTACAATCAGTTAATTGTCAATGACTTTTCGAATGGAATTCATCTAGAATTTATGAAAAACCTTTTATTTTACAGATCACCAAAACGATCATTGACTGTTGACATTATTCAAAGTGGTAAACATTTTATAAGCCTGCTGTTCCGTGTTCATATTGGTTGTTGGCTGTGTTTACAAAAACCGAGTTAATCAACTTAGAGGAAAAAGTGAACTGCTGCTGATTGTTATAGCTAAAGTTTCTTTCTATTTGTTCAAATTTTCACGATATTTTTTCCGATCAAATTGAATGTTCGACCGCAAAAGTCAACACAACAAATTCTAACCAATGTTCAGACGAAACCCTTTGTTGATTTTTCAAAGTAATTTAAAACATGAATTACGATATTCATACAAAAGTTTAGCAAGTAAGTTCATTTCATTTGATTAGGGTGAATATTCACCTCAATTTTCAATACTGTTTGGATAAAAGGTCTTAATGATTTCGGTTCAAAATGCGGCATCGCAAGAGTTAATCACACGAAATTCGTATGTTTTGGACTACATACCACAACCATAGTGCGGAAGACGTTTGATGGTTCAAATGGGATCCGTGGTGGAGGCGGTGGTTTCGACAAAGGTCATGTCGTTCCAGGAAATGGAAACACTAGCAGTGGAAGCGGTAATAAAGATAAAAATTTTCTCTGCCCCAATTGTGGTAATGTTTGCACCCAAATTGAAGAATTTTTGTGTAAGTGACGCAATGATTGTTCAAGAAACTTTCCAGATATTTTATTCTTTTTTTTTGTTTTAGCATCAACTAGGTTTGTCAAGTGTGATAAATGTGCTAGATTTTTTGTGATTCTTTCCGAAAATGATTGTAATCGTTCGACAAAAGAAAACATCAATCCAAACGCATCGCCTAATATATCAAAATCTAACGAAAAGTTCAATGTTCAGCGTAATCCACCGCCACCTCGTAAGGTAATGATAATGATTGACTCATATTTCTCCCAGATTTATCCCATTGTGTTTCTCTTTAGATCTATGAATACCTTGACAAGAGAATTATCGGTCAAAATAAAGCCAAAAAAGTGCTTTCAGTGGCAGTATATAATCATTATAAAAGGCTGAATCACAATCTTTCTTCACAATTAAGTAACAATGGGTCGGGCGAGCAAAATAATGATTCTAAAATTATCAACAGCCGAGGTTTTGTTTTCCGAGTTTTTCACAATTCGAATAGCAAATTTTGATTATTTAAAATTATTATTTTCCAGAAGAATTCATCAACATTCCTGGCGCTAGCCCTTTTGGGCTGCATTTGCAAAGTTTTCAACCGCAAGAAACGCCCATACAAGAAAAACCGTCTCAACAAAGTCAAAACCAGAATCGTGGTAGTTTCCTATTGGAAAACAATCAATTAGATATCAAATTAGAAAAATCTAATATACTTTTGCTGGGTCCTACCGGTAGTGGAAAAACTTTGCTAGCGCAAACAGTCGCCGTGTGTTTAGATGTACCGTTCGCCATTTGTGATTGTACTACACTTACACAAGCAGGTTATGTGGGAGAAGATATTGAATCGATAATTGCAAAATTGCTACAGGATGCCAATTATAATGTGGAAAAAGCGCAGCAAGGAATAGTTTTTCTGGATGAAGTGGATAAAATCGGCGCAGTTCCCGGTATTCATCAATTACGGGATGTGGGTGGTGAAGGTGTCCAACAAGGAATGCTTAAAATGCTCGAAGGAACGTTGGTTACGATCCCTGAAAGAAACTCCCGAAAAATGCGTGGTGAACCTATTGTTGTTGATACCACCAACATATTGTTCATCGCTTCGGGAGCTTTCAATGGTCTGGATCGCATCGTTAATAGACGAAAAAATGAAAAATATCTTGGTTTCGGTGCACAATCTTCGGAATCCCGTGGAAGAAGAGCAGCGACTGCCGCCGATGTAGCTGACAATTATTCCAACAATGATTCATCCTTGTTGGAAGATCTTGTGGAAAAAGATCATCTATTAAACTCTGTAGAATCGCGTGATTTGATCGAATTCGGAATGATCCCGGAATTTGTTGGTAGATTTCCTGTTGTGGTTCCGTTTCATAATCTCACGGAAAATATGTTGATGGAGATATTGACCGAACCGCAGAATGCTTTGGTACCCCAATTTCAGAAATTGTTCTCCATGGACAATGTTGAGTTGACATTCGAAAGTAAGGCTTTGAGAAGAATCGCTAAAGTAGCCATGGAACGTAAAACTGGTGCCCGAGGTCTACGAGCTATTTTGGTTAGTTTTTCACCCTATGACGTTCCATAAGTTTTTTTTAAATTTTTTTTAATGATTTTCAAACATAGGAAAATGTTTTACTGGAACCAATGTTTGAGATACCCGGAACGGGTATTAAAAAAGTTCATATTACCGAAGAAGTGGTTATGGGCGCGAAAAAACCAGAATACGAAGAAGCTATGACCGATTCATTTGAGAACCAAGACCTAGACGAGAAAAAAGAGCGTGCCGTGAATCCTTAAATCATCTTTTGGAAATTGACGAGCCTTCTCTTTTGATTTTGTAAATACATCCCAGAATCTCTGTCTTTTCTTTGGCTTCTTTCGAAAATTCTAATTTTTATGTTGATTTTTGAATTTTTCCTCACATGAATTATTTTCTAATGTGAACAAACTATGTAATTTTAAAGATTTAAATAGGGAAAAAAATGTAAAACAAATCCAGAATCTGATTTCTTCATATTAGTCGCCTCCATATTAATCTATATTCATGTTGATAAAACATCAGAATGTCCCCGGACAAACAAAAATGGCGGCTTGTCCTCGGTGATTACCTCCAACCAAGCCATGTATAAGGAAGGAGGAATTTCTCTGCTTGGCAATGGCAATGTCCTGTTTTTTTTCAAAAGAAAGGCCAACAAGTTTTATTTTGGAAAAATCGTTTTTTTGTTGCTGTATAAATTTACATCACCACCAATTTCGAAGTTTTGGAATGCAATAGCAAAAGATCCCGGATCTTGAGATATTTGTACGTCTGGAAAAAGGTTAGCAGAAAAAATGAACGGAACATCCTCCTTTGTAGGTGGAGCTTACCTTGTCCTCGAATTTAGACAAATCTGATTTGGTCACTTTTGTTGGATTCTTTAACGTTTCATTTTTCACCATGAATTTTTCGATCAAAAATTTGAATCTATCCTTGCTGTTTTTGGCGGGAATCACGAAGAATTTGAAATTTTTTGTTACCTTTAATCACAACCATAACAGTGGCTAACCTGAATTCTGAGGGTTGCATTTCTGATTCTGCGATAACCAAAAGATCATCGTATGGAATTCTCAAACGTTTCAACAAGTTGATCATGCTAGTGGTGGGATATTTAAAAATAATTTTGAATGTTATAAACCAGATCGAATCAATTTCAGTACTTATTCTTGATTGGTTCAATATCGTTTTCTGTCTTGCACAGACAAAACACCCTTATATTACAAGAACTCCAATTATAGGTAATGTTAAGCAAGTATGGAATCAATATGATCAATCCACCATCTTCGGCAAGCCAGTATATATCTATCGGTCCAGGTTTTTGTTTGTCGCTAAATTGATTAATCGCCTCTATTGCATCGTGAGGAACGAGGGCTATTGAAAATCAGAAAAAATCATTCATTTTTAATTAATAAATGTTCAGGAATATCATATACTTTTCATGTTCTCCAAATTTTTATTCTTCTCCACATTGGAAGTAATTTTGAGAATTGGAATACCATTGGATTGTTCCCTTTTTAAATTCATGGAATCCGGAAAACGTACGGTCGTTTTTTTCACATCAGTTTCACCAATAGAATCTTCATCGGATGTTTTCTCTGCTTCCGTAATGTTGCTAAGGTTGTCGTCCCTGATTTCTGAAGTGTAATATTCGTGTGCTAACGACGCACATTAGAATTTTGGCGGCAAAATACCGAAAACTCACTAATAGGATTTTTAAATTCTTCGAATAAATCAGCATAATCAAGACCTTCTTGGATACGTAATATTATCACACCAATGGACATTTCATAAGCGTTCCTGTTCAAAAGATCAAAAGATGGTCATTGTGTTAAGTAGGATAATGGAATGGCCGATTCCCTTACAAAATCACATTATAATAATCAATCAAGTCTTCGACGATACAATCATGCCAACTTGATTTGTAACCTGTAGACCAAGTGATGCAAGGGATTTAGTAAATGTTGATCTGGCTCTTCAAATCTTGACCTACCCATCATCAAAATGTTTGGAGATAATTTTTTACCAAGTCCACAAATCTGAAGCATTGTTTTCGAGCCGGAAGTTAATGATGGTGCTTCAAGTAGAAGATAGAATGCTTTGATTTTTCTTTTAGACATCCATTCATATTGTGAATCAATTACTTTGGCTCTACTTTGGCCCGAAATATCATAATTAATTATGTGGCCAATCATTAATAAACTTCGGTTAGCAGTAATATTGTTGGCAAACTCTACCAAAGGTATTCTGGCGCTTGGGTTTCCGGTCAACAATAGAATGGATGGCCGAAAATCTTTTACATGTTCCTGTGAATGGTTTAGCTTCAAAGCCGAAAACAATGCAGTATTATAGACATAACCTTTGGTAGAGGTTCCCCAATTGACCTCTTTTTCAAAAAAAAAATTAATATCATTGTTCGACATCTTATAGAGCAAACTTCATTGATCTCAAATACCTGGACCCTTTTTGGCAATATAAACGAATATCAAACACATTATAACCAAGGTGATGACTGCTGATAGCCATTCTAGGAAAAACATGATCACCAAGCAAGCGATTCCGGTGACGAAACTAACCCATTTGTTGTAATATTTGAATGTGGGCCTGAAACTGGGCGAACCAACAAATGATGCATGGAAACAAGTTATGTTGACCAGGAAAAAAGACGCCATGAAAAAGTTGGAAATGATTGGCGCTATAGAATTCACATCGCCGATCATAATGAAAGTTAATGAGATTATGAATGTCAATACGTATCCTCTTCTTGGATCGTTGATTTTGCCATAACCTTTGGCGAAGTAGTGTATATAAGGGATAAGCTTATCTTCGCAAAGAGCTTGGAATATTCTCGGTGCACAAACATAAGATCCAAGAGCACTGGATATGCAAGCAGCAAAGATGCCAGCATAAATCAAAGGTCCGTAAGCAGAGGCCAAGGTCATTGTCTAAATGTCCAAAAAGATCAGGGAACCTGTTGCAAGAAATTCAACTTCCGGTATTACCTGATAATCTTTCACAAGTCCATACGTGCAGTTTTGCCACTGGAGACAGGTCAAATTCTTGGGATCTTGGAGGTTTGCCATTTCCTCATAAATACCGCTTGCGTAAGGTAAAGTTGTGCAGCCTAGGATCAGCACCAGGATGGCATACAATGATGAGGTGGAGAATATGGCCAAAAATGTTCCTAGAAAAAAGGGTCTTTGGTCAAAGATCTTGAAGGATCTTGTTGATGGTTGGCGCCCACCTTTAGGTATCGCAGCGTTCGGATCTCGTAGATCGCCGCTCATACTTGCTCCGGCGAATATACCGATGACCGATGGAAAAAATACGGCAAATACATGGGTCACTGAGTTTTCCGTTTGTCCCCACAAATTAGCCTTTAAAGCCAAAGCTTTCATTGATAAAAATAGAACAGAAAATCGTGATCAAATGAATGATCTAAATTTTTTCTGATCTTATTTGGAACATACTCTTCCATCCGATAAATCCTTTAGCGATTTGTTCGGGTTTGGGAGGCAAAAAGGTGCCAACGATGTAATTAATTATTGATAACAGAAGGATGATCAGAAAAGCAAACATCGCCTGCCCGCCAAACAAATGATCAATCATTGTCGGTTATCAACACCACAAGCAAGCTTACTTTGGCTTCCCATTTCATCCCTACTAATGGAATCACAGCCACAATAATCAATAATATGATCGCATATAGCCGAATATCATTCTTCGAATCGATGATACCTAAACCGAAAATCTGAACATCCGTTTCTAAGTTCATTTCAAGCATAGCAAAGTTTAAAGCTGTTTTACCGAACCGATTTCCACGATGGTTTCAGCTGCACCGACTAAATTCAATGATACCAGCACAGCATTGGCGAATGAAAAAATAATACCGGTTATAGAGCCAGCTTCCGCTCCAAGACTGCGACTGATCATGTAGTAGATTCCTCCGGTACCAATCTCACCATTGGTGCAAATGGCCGACATTGAAAGAGTGGTGCAGAACGTCAACAATGTTGAAATTAAGATGATGCCTAAAGATTTAACTGCGGCGGAAAAACTTAATCAGCTAGATTTTCACCGGAAATCCAAATGTTCTTACCAATGCCCGTGTTTCCTGAACGTTGGAGAATGGCCAAGAAAAAGTAGATAAGTTGGTCGCAAGTGCAAAACATCATCATCTAATCTTTACCTGTAATCCAACCCATTCTGGTGTGTCGGAAGTCAAGGATGATAAAATCAAAATTGGCTAACTTATAATCACAAGACCGGATGAAGCTCACCTCAGAAAAAGCATCACACCGAATATATTCATCACAGTACGGACCTGGAAACGTATCCACCATGAATCGTTAAAATTCGAAACAGACAATCCAAAAAATCCTTACATAAACACCATTGACCCAGCCGAATTTCATCGCCAAACTTTTCGCATCTCTACAATAACTATCCAAACCGGGCGGTTTTTCGATGACCATCGGATATAGATTGTTAGTGGATTCTGAAGCAAACGTTGAATCTTTTCGATGGGATTTTCTGCGCAAATATTGCGGGAAAACCGACGATCGCCTACGACGGAAATCAATATATTCCATTTTGTTTGAACTCTTTGTTTTTTTTGTCCGAATCAATGTTTCCGTTTCCTTTTAATTCGGAAATTCGATTTCAACATGTATCACACCACACCACAGCACCGAAAGCACCAAAAACCTTAAACGATGTCTCTGCACACATCGTTTATGTCTCTAACCGTTTATGCTTATCTTGGACTTTCGGATTTTTTTTTCTTTAAAGGTAATTTTATGGTTTCAATAAATAGACAAAATAACAACAGCGAAAATTTTTGGTGATACAAATCGTAAAAGAATCAAAAGAAGGAACATAGAGGAGCATTATCGTACAGTGATTTACAAGGTTTTCAATGATTCTCATGCTTTCCAAGGCTCAAAGTTCGGTACTCATTTCATTATGCTTAGTATTGTTGGTGGTTCCAACCATAGCCAATATCTGATCGTGCTTGGATCGGCTCACGTTCCTGGCATGATCCTGAGAAAACAAAAAGAAAAATGATTGAAACAAGGCTTGATGTGTGTTACCAGGGCTTTTTTATGAGTTTGGCAATCCTTTTCCCGGTTAAATGATGGGCAATTAATCGAGATTGTGGGTTTGCCATTCATTTCGGGTACAATTATCATCCCAAAATTTACCTCATTATTTGAATAATAAGCCGTACTGTGTGTCGGTAAAAAGGTAACTCTTGGCGATGAATGATGATTGGACGGTGCTATCAAATGGTTCAAGTTTCTAAGAGAAGAGCGTAAACGCGACAATGGTTGCAACATAATCTAACTAAAACTCACCTTTGGTCCGAATAATGATAATACATATCCATGGAAGGATGGTGGGTATGATCGTAACCATTGTCATCATCATTTATTCTGTAACGATTAGGAACCATCCTATAATTAAATGGCTGAGAAATTTTGGCTTCGGATCTAATGGTAATAATAGAATCTGGTTCAGAAAAAACCACACTAGATCCATGTCGATTCGCCTACCGGATTTTAGTAAAGTAGATATTCTTCTTTTCGGATTCCGTAAAACCGGAAGTATCAATCGGCTCAGGAACTATGTATTTTTGGATTTCCATCGGTAGACTCTTGTATGGATTCTTGATTTTGGAACCATATCTTGGCTTTGGTGGTGACACATCCGAATCACTATCAAAAGCCGAATGGTTGAGTTTGCCAACATTTTTCACGATTGCACTGGAACATTGTTTAGCGCTAGGAATGGATGAATTCAGATTTGTCTGCCTTCTGTCCATCATATCATTCCATTCTACCATCTGTGGTTCGTTGCCCAGCTTTCGTTTCGATCTTTGTGACTGATGATTGGATTCAAATCCGGAACCGGATCCTGTCCTTCGTCTTCCATAGGATCTGGAAGAATTTTTCGAATACTTACTACTAACATCGCTATCATTGTCCGAACGTGAAGAACGATTTCTTTGAAGACTAGATGATGATGCATTGCGTTTCATTGGGGAAACATAATTCATACGTCCATAATCGTAGCGTGCCACGAATGCGCTTCGGACAGATAATGGTGATGCACTGGCTGATTTGGAAAACAGTCCGCTGCAAAAAAAATTCCAAACTATTGAAACTTTGAAAAAACTATTGATATTGGTCGCAACCTTTCTGTCTTGAATTCTTTCAAGGTCCCATAATCTGCTTTGGGAAGTGATGGAATCGAATTGAACCGACCGATTGCGGATGATTTGAGTTCTGTGTGTTGATTGTTCGTTGCCGTTTTGGCTGTCACATCTCTGGGAACTTTACAAACCACATTCAATACTGGAACAAAATATCATAACCAGAATCCTCACTTTCCGAGCCATCGGGTTGACCGATTCTTTTGAAACGTCTGCTTGAGATCCGTACAAGCGATGGATTAGGTCGGTTGAAATCCGGATTCACTAATCTCATGGCGGATTTGGTTCCATCCAGATGCCAATAGCCATTTTTAGTTGGTACATTTTGGGACAATTGAAAAAATTCTTTATGCTCCTTGCAACTTTTGTGTATACGAACTGAGGCACTTCTATCGGGCATTTCGAATCCGTACGTTTTGTCTTGATTCTAGATTCCCGAAAAAAATAAAGATTATCTCCGATTGGTCAGGTTGGTGGATAGCACAATTGTAGCCTTACATTTTTGTCGGTAACTTTGATCATAAAAAACTTTGCTTTGCGTCGAATTTTATCGATTCTGGGCCTGGATCGACCCGCAACATGAACGAGTTAAATCAATTCTGAGAACCAGGAATCTTGCTTACCAATAATAGCTGGCAATCTTGAGTTTATTCTTCAAAACAATTATCCCGTGAGGTCCTAAACCAAGAAAATATTCATGACGATCTTCTGCCTTCGAATACAAGGATAATTATATGACTAGGTTGAAGAATAATAAAATCTATCTAATAACTGACCACCACCGAATGCAAATCACAGCCATAAAGATCGATCCATTTGACGCGATCCAAAAATTGCATCTCCACAGCAGCCGGTGTTTGGCCACTATAAAAATCATAAAAAGAAGACAATTTGCGATGGTCACAATATGGTCAAAGTGTCGGATCCAAACTGCCAAACTTGCATCAGTTTTTTATGAAGATCACAAACTTTATTCTCGAAATCCAAAGATTGATTTTCGATCCAAGAAAATTCCGAAACATAACCGAATTGATGGATTTTCGGATCATAATCGCCAAGCTCGGCTATGATAAACCAATAAACGAGGTTGAACGGGCAATTGGGGCCGGGAGGAAAAAACGGTCACTGCCTTCAGTCAATGGAATGGAATGAAAACTAATGGATCCTACATTGTATTATATAAGCTAAAAGTTGCGCGGCCAGTTCGTTGGTGACAGGCAAACGGGATTGTTGGATGTCTTGTTTGATTTGAAGAAAAAATTGATACCTACACACGATTTGAACGGAAAGGAAAACAATTTATTCAAATAGCATTTGGTCTACACTTATGTCAATCCATTTACATGCCTTGTGCATTCTTCTCGAAGTTTGCATGGATCGGAAGCGTAGAATTTGACGCCGAAAAACAATGTTATTGGTTCAGAGCCTTTCACTTGCTTGATGGCATTCTTGTTCGGCTCTAGCCAACACTAGAAACATGCGACAACAGTTAATCATCATCACTGATCCTTTTCCAAAACAGTATGGATTTTTACCGAATATCCTTTTGGATCAATGTACCGCAGTCCGAAATAGACTGTTTCAAGCAGGTCAAGATGTTTGAAAACAATATCCAAAATGTCTTGGCCTTTTTGGGAATCCTAATGATGATTCGGTAAATCCGAAATGGTAGATGGACTTTGACCAATCTAGATCTTACCTTGATTTCTTGGATCAATTCTGTTTCATCAAGCATAACAATTTTGCACCGATGCACTTTTATCGAAGAACCAAAACACTGCATGATTGAAAATGTGTTGATGATGCAATCGGCTGAAGATCTATCGACGTTTGTTGATCAAAACAACCATCACCACCTTGGCCAACATCATTGATCATGGGAATCAAAAATCAAACAACAAGATCGAAAAGCGCATTCACTTATCGAACGGTGCAAAGAGAATCTTTTTTACCCGAAAGTCTTATAATGAATGAATGAATGAATGGAATGGTACATGCACGGACACACAAACACACCCGCACCGCTATGACTAGTTTTCGGCAGAAAAAAAAACATCATGAACTTAAACAGGTTGTTTGTTACCTTAATTTGGGATCAACAACAAGCATCAACAACAACAACAACGACGACGACAATAACCGACGGGATTGGCGATCTGAAAAGAAAGCAGTCAAACCAGTCTCCAGGTTGATGGGTCAATAGATTTGGTTTGAATGAATGATGATATCCCAGCTCTTTTTTAACCTTTTTTTTTTGATATACCCGCCGTTGTTGGCGAGGCTATTTAAAGTATCCATAATTACTATTATACTTATTATCATTATTATTGAAACCCGGTCTTGAATTCGAACAATTTTTCAAATCGAAGCTCGCCAAATATTTGGACACCAACAGACCCAAATACGATCAAAGATTTTAGGTTGAACAGCCAATCATTATAAAATTTGATATTTATCAGTGGTTGTGCGGCTTTTTTTTAATGATCCGTTTGACAAGATCAAAAGCTTGGAAAGGAGGATATGACCACCAAGGCTAATCATGGATTTTCAAATTCATTTTTGAAAAATTCCGATTGCACTGCCATCTCTCGGCAGACGGAACCTCTTACTGTATGCAGCTCTTTTGTTCCCGGATATTTTAGCATCAGTTATGTAGCTATTTCCACCTAATTGATTTTTATGCCCCCTTTTTTGCAAAATAGTGCTTCACATTTCCGGAAACATCTTTATTTCTTGTTCCATTCAGAAAACTCCAGTGAATGAAAATGATTTGCGTGAAAATGCATTGCTTACAAAATGGATCTCATATTCTCAATTCAAAGAATATGCACGGCTGCACGAATTCTCTCGACTTAAGTTGACCGGAACCGAATGAAAAAAAAGAATCCACTAAGCGTGTTACGAAATAAAACGATAATGATCGCGCTAATAGTGGATCATGATGCAAATCGAATACATTTAACACTTTGTCCCTAGGTCCCCTTAGAGCAGAAAAAACTATTAAGTTAATAACTTGTCGGCCAATCTTGATGTCATTTTCCGTGTTGAATAGTCTTTATGACCTGAACATTGGGGACCCAGAAAGAAGCCAGAATAAAAGATTGATGGTGAAAAAAGGTCCAATCGGCTTAAACTATATTCTTCTCTTTCTTTCTTTCTTTCTCTCAGCTTGCGGATGTATGTGTGCATGTTTGATTAGTGTGAAAATGGTGAAAAGTGTATGAATCCATAATGAGATGGTCATGGCAAGCTTCATTGAACTGGCGTGCGGTTTCAGAAACTTTTACCCGAGTACTGAAACGTAAAACAGGCAGAGAGAAGCCATTTTTTCCATGCTGCCATCCCTGGTTACTGGGATTCGTTTATTCATTTTTGTTATTATATATCTTCGTGTCTATTAGACCAAAGCCATAAAGTCAGACACGAGGAAAGCGAAAAGGTCTGCGGAACAAACTCCGACAGACAGACAGGACAGACAGTGAGCGAGCGAGCGAGCGAGCGAACCCTAAACGAGAACGAGCAAGCGGCAAGTGCAACCAATTTTTATAATTCTGGATGTTGTTGGAACATTTGGCTCGATTAACATGTATTGGATGTGACACAAATATCGACAGATGTGATGAAAGACAGAGACCGAGACCGAGACCGAGAGATCAAGTCTGTGTGTGAGCGTGCCAGCTAAGCAGGGACCCAGCAAAAGAAAAATATCCCGAGTTAGAGGATAATGACAATCCCATCTAAACGCATCTATTATTCAACTTGATTAAGCATTTTACAGTTTAAATCATCAGCACTTAGTTTGGCTGGTTGGTATTTGTGCGGGTAAGGCACACGCGATCCAACCAACAAACAATACATTCCTGTCATCCAGTGCGCACAATTGAATCCATTTAGCGAGTCATCGATTCTGTACCACGGTTTTTTCTTTCTCCTGCTCATCGTCGCCGTCAACGTGTATGTCGATCCAGGGTGTGTGTGTGTGTATTTTATCCCTTGGTCGTGTTTGCACTTGGTGCGTGTGTGTGTGGGTAGGCCATACGCAACCAAACTGAAACCGAACAAAACCATAACCGAACCGAACACAAGCCAAATGTATCCAAGTGTTGACGTTTGGTTTGGCGTTGGGAGTTTTATATTCGTTTCGCAGAGATCCTTCGACTCCCTTGACAGTTTTGCACCGGCTTCGGGTACAATCGGAACAAATGGTTTGCGCACATAAAAATGGCTAGAGAACGAGAGAGATAGAGATCTCATAGGCCAGTAAACTTTTTTACTCAGAGGACCAATTGAATCTTAAAGCCAAGGGCAGCGAAAAACCCAAGCCAACAATTTTGGTACAGAGCGATCTACAATTGTTGGATATACTAATAATCGGCTAATGAAATAATTTGTCTTACCAATAATAATAATAAGAGCCAGAATCCTGAGTGATGGTGTGGTGATGCAAAAGGCACATAGGGCACCTCGATTGATTCAAATTATGTTCAAAAAGAACTAGCGTACCAAGTCAAGAATGTAAATGAATGATTATGGTAAATAGGGCTTGTTGCTAGCTGAACTAAATTAGCATAATCCAGCGCCAAGCATCCAGATTGGCCCCAAGTTATTTATTTATTCATTCGTTGGTACATAAGTGCCTTGGCAATATGATTCGGAATCCTCCGGAAAGATGATTATAAAACACAAGAATCTAATAATGACATTTAACAAACATTCTCCGGGTTAATCCCAAATAGTTTTTCTGTTTGATCATTTCATTACCAAAAACAGTAGACACAAGAATTTGGTCATTGTTCTTAAACCGGGAACAATATTTGGTCCAAGGTGCCAACCGGAAAAAAACATGTCCAGATCCGCAAAATTTAGTAGAATTTACATTCTGTCGCGCGCGCAATCAAATTGAGACAATGACGGGATATCGGATCCAGTTATATAATGCACAAGAACATACGATCGGATGCACAAAGCTATTGCACACCAGTCGTGGTTTGAGTGTCGAATACTGGAACACCAACTACCACCATGCCATATACTGCTTACGCGCATATATCATTTGGCAGTGTGCTATGTTCGATAGATCCAAACCAGAAAATACATCCCACGATTTCCGTGTTGATAGAACAGGCTTCAATAGGAAAGGCGTGGTATGGAACCAGCGTTCTGGAGCGCGCACATACACACACGCACAGACACTTATGTACACGTATACCAGACCATACAAGAGTGTTGCCCGTACTCTGGAACTGGATCCAGAAGATTCAGAGAAACCTAAAAGCGAAAAGAAGAACGAATAAAGAGGTCCTATCTTCTGGAACCTGAAACATGTTTTTTCTCGCTGAATGAATATGTGGTACGCATGTAGCAACCGACAAACGAAAAATAAAAACAGAATCTACAGTTCAATTGGAATATCTCACGCTAATTCTCTGGTTTTGGAACAAATTCACCAACACACTTGTATCGAATCGGGTGTTGTTTCAAACACGTGTGTCCTGATGGTGCTCGGTGTTCCACCAGAACGGATATGACCAATCGCGTATTTGATTGTGCAATGCGGTAAATATCGTTACCGAATTGAATCTGCTTCGAGATATACGTTTTAAGTGCCTACCGCCATCACCACCGATGTACTAAGACGTTTTCAGTGATATCTTGTTGAAAGAAAAAATTTCCCGAATCCTCTAAATTGGTTCTCGATGACCAAATGATATCGAAGTTGAATCGACACCATCCTCTTCTTCCTCCTCCTCCTCCTCATCATCATCATCATCGTTTTTGTCGACCAGTGATTCACACAAGAATAATTCGCTATTATGAGAATGGATGAGCACGCATTTCCTACTGCACTTGCCAACAACAAAGTGATACAAGGTAATCATATCCTGCCCCCCCTTTGGTTGCCATGTTTTGTTCGGGTTCTCCAGTTTCAGTTTAGGAATCATGCTTTGTCTTGCAAACAAAAGTCAGGTTGTCCACTGCTGGATGATTCGCGGTTGTCATGATGTTCCGACAAAGTTTAACCGTTTGTAACAATGATCCCGGTATGGACAAACTACATATCTGAGGCCGAGAGTCCATGACCGTATCATCATCATCATCATAGTGTGCACCTGCTTTTGTAAACCAACTTAATCAAAATCTAGCGATCTCGGGAAACCTCATATTCCAAACTCAACGTCTGTTTTCGGTGTTCCAAACAAGAATACCAATGTTGCTTTCAGGGTTAAAGTGCATTCTAGCTGTCATTGAATTGTGGTACAGTTCAAAGCATACAATTCGAACGGAGAGTAGATTTTATGAAAAAACGTGCCATGGTTTTAGCACGCAAACGTTGATCATCAAAATCAGTCGAGTGGTTGGCTGAATGTTTGGGAACACCATCTTCAAACTCGAACGTTATGTTCTTGTTTGCTTACCTGGTTTTTTTTGTTCACCAGTTATATAATATCTGTGCAATGTGCCTGTTTCGGTACAGGACTGCTGCAGTCGAGATGCTTTTTAGTCGGGGTTCGGGTGCCCAGTGTCGTGGCACGTGTCTGAAAGTGGTCGCACGTTTCATCATCCCAATAGAAAGATAGAAAGATAAATGGAAAAAGCTCTGGAATCAACCATGCCATTGCTCTGAAGCACTTAGAACCGTGGACTTGGAAAGCACAGTATTATTATTATGATGATAATCATCATCATGGCACGTCAAAACAGAATCAAGTCAGTCATGAAGTTTGTAGAAGCAAAAAAAGAACATTCAGACTTGTGTGAAAGTCAAACAAAGTTAGCAGTGCAAAGATGGAGGATAGAGATCGAATAAAAAACATAATTATTCTAATTGAATTCAATGGTTCCATTCGGGCAATGTTCGAGGTGTGAATCAATCGAACAAAACTTTAATTCCGAGCTTATTTGGAACGGAGAACGAGTTTTTCTTGATCTTCGCGCTAATCTTCTTTCATGTGCCACTTAAAAGATTTTGGATCAAACGGTTGGCCTCCGACGTTGGTCATCCGAGGTCATTTGAACATTTTCGTTCAAGCCTACTTAAAGTCTGTGCGGGTCGAATTATCTTTGTTAAGCAGTTCTATTCGGAGCTTGGCTCGGGAAGCTTGGCCGAAATGGCCATTATTCGGTTACGGACCGGACTTTTTTTTGTCTGCCATTCAGTCATAATCTAATTTGTTTTCCATTAACCCTTTTGACTTTTGCAATTTTTTTCCGTCTTTCAAACAAAATGTCCCATAGATTCTATGAAGTTGGTAAGGCCAGAATTTTGGCCAAGAAAATATTTCAAGGAGAGAGAGAGAGAAACCCTCGGTGTTTAAGGTTTTAGGTGAAGAAAAATCAATAGTGATACAAACATTGATAGTAAATGTTACACTGGCTAGCTATCTAGTGGCCTCTACCAAAGTGGTTCCAACAACTATGGAACAGAGATGGTAAAGCAAACATACTTATGAAAAGTTGACGACAATTTCGTTTGGTTCGGGTACACTCGACACTCGACGATCCAAACATTGATATCTATTTCTAGTGTTTGAATACAAGCTATGTACGGAATACTATGTCTTCATGAGTCTGTGTGCGTTATATTGATGGATCCCGGACAGTATAATACCACTGTATCCAGTGGGCCCAGTAGCTGTGTGTGGGCACTGAACACACATACATTTACACTCTTCAATTGGCATTTCTTGACTCTATAAAAAAAGATGTGTATGCTTGTGTATGCGTGTGTGTGTGTGTGGGCAGAATGGAGCCATTCTCTTGTTTTATAATAGTCTACAAGAAGAAATGGATGATAAAATTCGCCCAAATTGGAAATATGATCATCTTTTTGGAGCCCAACATACACATACACAAGGTTAATCCCCAGCACACATACAATTACCGAACCAAGTTTTATAAAAAAAAGAGAACATCCGGAATAAAAACCCAAATACATGTTAATATCCAACAACTCGTTTCAAAGTACCTATATTGAAAGGGGTCGGAACGTCATACACTGTCGCTTGACCAACCACCCCAAGATCCAATCCCTCAAATTTAAACAGGAGGAGATTTAGACTCTTGCCAGACTATAATGACAGTGTTTTCATGTTCATTTTTTTTAAAAAACAGCCAATCACAATTCATTTCTCTCGAACAACGACGAACTACAATTGAAACAGTTAGAAAAACAGGCGGATTAGTCATGAAAAGTTTGTCATGATTCGAACGAGATGAATTGTGATTGGTTAATCTCACATCAGTAATTTACATTGTTTTTCAAAAACCAACACAACTATCGTAGTTATAACGAAAGCATTTGTGTGGCATGGGGGCTGAACCTATTTCTTTGTAAAATACATTTGAGTAGGAGCTAAGTCAAGCGCATTAGAGATGGTTATATACACCCATCTTCTTCTTGTTCCTCCAATTACAGGCGAGAGTCTTGTTCTTCCCGTCTAATTTTTTTTTGTTCAATAAAAATTTTGTCAAAAAACAGTAGATCGCACATTGATCATTATTCCTATTCCTGTGTGATGATGATGAACCAATAAATATAAATATTTATGGAACTTGAAATTTAACAAGATCTCTTTGAAGCTCAAACACAGCGCTAGGACACTAATTCTTCATCCTTTTGGGCCTTATTTGTCGCCCTTTCACTTTCTCGTGGTCTTTTGGAGCCGCTCTGTTTCTCGACCGAAAGCTTTTATTGATTTTGGGTTAGAATGGAGTAAAAATAAAAAGAATAATAGAGATTGAAGGAAAGAGAAAGAGAAAATCTTCATTTCAGTACACAATCCTCTTAGAACTGGTGGATAAAAGTGTTGGCCCGCCTGCACCAGCCAGCACCGTATAGTGTATGCAAAGCAATAATAATGAAAACAGAACAATAATAGTGATCACACTGGTGAACATCTTAATCTCTCGGCGAGAAGAGAACCAAACAAGAAAGACCTTAAACAAGTGAATCAAACTAATCCAACAACAACAAACGAACTGTTTTCCATCAGTATAATGAGAATTAAGGATTAAAGACGATTATTCACCTAAGACCTTGTCTTCTGGGTACACTTTGTGTCAACACAGACAGACACTCATGATGATAGAATATTCGATTTAGCGACAAACTTTTTTTCAACATCCGCCAAAAAATTAACCCTCACACACACGCACACACTCGCGCGCATGATGTCAAGCTAGGGCTTGGATGCCCAACCTCTTTCGAGATTAGAGCCGCATTTTAATTTTAAAAAATGAGAGCTTCTGCATTGCCCAAGGTCAGAGAAAAATGTAGCAAAATTTTCAATTGTCAAGCGTACTTATGGCGCCTATTTTGCCTTTTTGTATTGTGTTTATAATTCTTAAATTATTTCCGAATCCTATGGCTGGTCTGTTTTGGTTTGACTTTGGCGGACCAGGACAGAAAAAATCAGCAAACCATGCTATGAGAAAAACCAGGTCCGCGCGCGCGATTTAATCATGTTAAAATGCTTTTACTCAAATTATATTCTTTCCCGTTCGGAGGGTTCGATGAGATGAGTCGGTTGACTTATATATAAGTCACATACATGCACACACACACACATTCTGGATTCTGGAAATTCACCAACACCAACACACGCACCATACATAGAGAGAGCTGGATCGAAAAAAAAGTTTAGCGTCGATCTATCCTGTCTGTCTGTCTGTCTGTCTGTCTGTCTGTATGTCGGTTGGTTCTATTCATTCAGTAGGATTGATACAACAACACGACAACCAAAAGAAGAATACACAGAGAATATTGGAAATAGAATGAATGAGAGAAAAACACAAAGACAAAGTACATTTTACCGATTTTTTTTCTTCTTCCATAACTTCGATTTCGAAACCAGAGAAAGAGAGGGATTCTTTGGATCCCGTGTTTTTGGATCTTTTCTTTTTCTATTCTGATGTGTGTACACTAATTCTCTACTCCACCCAAGTCCGAATCACCATTGTGTATGTATATTTTCATGTGCATTCATTTCGTGGAATGGTTGTTGTTGCTTGGTTTTTGTTTTTCGTTTGCGTGCAGTGGTTGGATCCTTTGCATTATTCCTGGGGTTCTTTTATCTTCATCGCTTCTATCAAAACGCTAGATGCAGAGACATTGAATGAGAGAAGATCGAGAATAGAACGAGAATTTCATCAGCAAAATTTTTTGCTAGGTTTTGTCTTCATCCCATTGCATAAATCTAGTGCATTCTGCCTCTCTCGTGGTTTGAATGTATGCGTTCATGGTTGATCCAAAACATCGTTGTTGGAATAGAAATAAAAAGAGATCTTGTTCTGTGCGTGCGGGTGCAAGTGAACTGTAAAATCTTTTTGGTCAAACTGACATCATCCAAGGATGATTTCGGGAATCCATCATCCAGAAACCTTCCCTTGCCCCCTCAAAAAGAAACGAAAATCCAATCAATTATTGACGAATGTTAACAACGAAAACGAAAAAAATAGAATGAACATTTTGGTTTCACAATCAATTATTCATCCATCTCTATCCGGGATGAATGTTGTGGCCAGACCAGAAAAAAAAGGTGAATGGATCAAAGTCAGGAACCCTGACTTTAGGTTGAGGCGGTAAAATATATTAGCGAACCGCGGAGCAGCAACTTGCTGTTCCAGAAACTAATTGTTTTTACAATCCTAAATTGATATTGAGTGAGGACTACTACTGGATGGTGGTAAAACACGTGGCCTGGATGTTGTTGCCCATCGAAACCTTTTTTATTCTTCGGAAACGTGTGTATGTTGTGTTCACGTTTCCAGAAAAGCCCGACTACGGCGATGGATTCAAATGGATTTTCACGCGCCACAGAACTTCATCAACATCGACATCATCATCCATGTAGCTTGTAGCAGTTAATCGTGTTTGCAAACAACAAAACACACAGACACACACACACGCTGGCTAGGTTTGTCCTTTTTTTCGGCTAGGTTACACAAACATGCACTCCAAATGGTTGTTGATCATTTAGGATCCTTCCTGTGGATCATGATGATGACGGTGTGCGTGTGCCCGGGTGAAACCGAACTTTTCCGCCCATTGCGTTTTGGAAATTATATTACCTTTTACACATAATATCATGTCAAATGTAATGCACCTCACTGTGTGATCGCCCAAGCCCGAAGGTTCAGGGTTGCCAACAGCGAAGCGATTGGAGCAGATTGAACTCCAAGAACACAGGATAATATTAATAAAGATAATGAATTTTGTTTATTCATTTTGATTGGGACCGAACCGCGATTTCAGAATCGTCTCCAGGAATATTGCTTTGGTTGATGATTGTATTTGACCCGGATTCCGGGATTTAATTACCGCTATAGACTAACCATTCCGGTGATTTACCGTATTGATCTTGGAATTCATTGCACTGATAGAGGTCCCTGCTGGATTCATATACCGAAAAGTATCTAATGATCCACGATCATTGTGCTGTGATCATTAATCCAAAAGGATTTTGGATGATGATGATGATCGTAACCATTCTGGGCGCCATCGTCAGGTGAATTAAATCCCGAACGGATTTGACTCTCGAATAAAACCGATTCCCCACACTTTTTGGCGGGCGACAAATATGACCATTCCGAGATCTGGAGCCACGATAAACAACCAAAAATGGCTTGCAATATTTGCACATTTTACCATCCTCCATACCAAACTCGACACAACTAGTTCGAGTTCAGTGATTTTAACACGGAATATCCGCACACACAACTTTCAGGTTTAGCTAAAACATTTATGGACCAAAAAAAACACACGGTGGGGACGGTGGTTTCCACGTTCCAAACGCACACACACCCGCCAGCACACTAATGGATTCATGATGGTGTTCATTTGTTGTAACAGAATGTTGTCCAGAGGCCACAACCATTTCCAAGGCAGCGCAAATGAGCTGGTTAATTTTTCATATATTTTAGAAGGGAAACATTGTCGGATATATTCTGTTCCATCATCCATCATCATCATCATCAGTATTTAGTGTCCGCCAAACCACTCCACACACGATGAATTTGTAATCATCATCATTGATTTTTGCTTTTGGCCCAGACGGAAAACAAAACTAACAATAATGATTCTGGTGATGACCGCCTTCCAGTTTTGGTTGTTGAATACCCTCATTTCCAGGGTGAATCCTGGACCATAAATGGTCGGACACGGTCCAATGAACAAATATTTATATCCTACTGGTTTTGAAGGCCGTTGATGATATGGCCATTCTATTACCATTCTAGATTCTAATCCGATCTCTCTCTCGCTCGCTCTTTTTCTTCGTTTTTGGCTCGAAACAGATTCCTTGCCCAGGTGTAGTGGATGTGAAGGAATCATATTTGATCGTTTTATACTGAAACTAGGACAAGAAAATGAAAGACATACGTGTTGGCATTCAGGTAAATTATGCAATGTTCCAAATTGGCCAAGATTTCTACCGAATTTTCCTTCAAATAGGATGCCTGGTATGCTCTGATTGCAATATGAATCTATCAGTCAAATGTTATATGAAGAATGGCCAACCATATTGTAAAGATGATTTTTACAAACGTTTTGCTAAAACTCGTTGCGCCAACTGTGAATTAGGAATCGCTCCAACTGCCATTGTGAGACGGGCACAGGATAATGTCTACCATTTACAATGTTTTAATTGTATACTCTGCAAACGAGCATTGAACACAGGTATGTTTGGCGGGCAGGTTTCATTATTATTATTATTTATTAAGAATTTGCCCGGTCACCTTCCGGTTTGCCTCGTTTTGTTTAGGAGATGAATTCTATCTTATGGAAGACAATAAGCTGGTTTGTAAATCCGATTATGAATCAGCCAAACAAAGAGGTAAGTAATGATGCCAAGCTTGAAGACACTGCAATAATGATGATTATGATCAACCAATCAATCCTATTCATTTTGTAGAGTCGTCTTCTAAACGTCCTCGAACAACAATCACCGCAAAACAGTTGGAAACATTGAAATTGGCCTACAACAATTCACCTAAACCGGCCAGACATATTCGGGAACAATTAAGTCACGATACTGGTCTGGATATGCGTGTTGTACAGGTAAGCTTGCGCTACGGTTTTTGTTTACTACGCTTCATTAGCTGAACAAAACGATCACTGGTTCAATTATTTCGGTCCATTAAATCTAATTTTTTTTGAAAAAAAAATTCAAATTCATCTAAAGGTTTGGTTCCAAAATCGTCGAGCAAAAGAGAAAAGGCTGAAAAAGGATGCGCACTCTAAATCGCCCAACATCCACATGAGTCCACATCCATCATCACCTTCGAGTTCAAGGTGGTCAAACGGAAATGGCTTATCCTTGGATGCAATGCCAGCCAGCAATGCATCATCAACGTTGTTGGCTAATGAAACTTCCACTTCTTGTTCCTCTTGGTTCGATGATGCCGTCATCGATGAAGATAGTGATGAAGATGAAGAAACGGAAGATGGACAAACATATTGAGATCACACCATCCACTTCCGTTTTGTAAATAGGTTGAAATGTGGTTTTTTGAAATAAATTTCTTGCTAATTTAGGATTTTTGTTCGATATCATTTTTGTTTTTGGAATAATTAATCAAATTAAAACTAAATATCATTGTAAATAAAGCAAAATCTTAATTCGTAACATTTTTCAAATTGAACGTTGTTCCAAAAAATGTTGCAATCCAAGCCAGATTTGCAGATAATCGATTTTTCGGACTACGTTTTTGTGCTTATGTTGCCCTGCATATCGGTCTTTTGGTTCATAATTTATCGGATCAATAAATCGTTGGAGCTAAGCAAAGAAAAAACGACAACTTTGGCAACAGAAAAATCTATAACCTTTCGGCGAGACAATAAAGATACTAGAAAATCGGTCGGTTTTATTGTGACATCTTCAAGCTCTTTGGATAAATCCATTTCGACCATTAACAGAGAAAACCTAACAAAGAAATTATGATTCTGGTGTTTTGTTTGGCACAAACAAAAAAAAATAATCACTGTTCCACCATGGTTCACTGAATAAATGCAAACTCCACACCATGTTGGAGCGATGGTCTTTATGAGACAATCATCTTCACTGTTCGTTAATTCGTAATTGTTGTTTTCTCTCTTTCTCTTCTTTTTTTGTGAGCTCTACAAGAATAGAAGATGATGATCAATTAATGCACTCTTTCCAGCCTACATCAATTAAGGTGCTAGGTTCATTTTGTTGTTTATTGTTAGCTCTCTGTAATGTAATCTTATTGCATGATTCTTTGGTTCGATGCTTGCTTAACTTCAATCCTAAGCAGTTACATAAGAACCTTAACTGATGATCAGCTCGTCTGTTCAACGCTCTATTTATTTCGATTCGCCAATGGTCTTGCTAGGAGAGAATATGATTTAATTTGTACAATTTTGTCAGTCGCTAACGAACATTCGTTGGCGCCAGACGTTGAGGTGTTCGAAATTTCATGTGGAACTCTTGTTGATTCTTGCTTCATCATAATCATCATCATTGTTTCCGTTTCCGGATCATTGCTCCATGTCTCGTTTGGAACAGATGAGAGAGGATTTCCTCAGGAGAATTCACCATGAAAGATTACAAGAATGCCCCTCAATACCATCATCATCATCATCATCATCACCATCATCTAATAATCATCAAGCATACCACGGTAGATTGATGGCAAGATCTACCGTAAACATTCCAGAATCTTTGTGGTCTCAATCTAATCAAAGGCAACAACATTATGATTATAGGAAAACTCCGATACGTTCCACGTTGAGCGCCAAGCTGTATTGTAGGAATCCATCATCGACGATGATCGCCACAACAAAAACAACCATATCTCGAGTTCGGTCGTTGAACAGTGTCAACATAGCACAATCACAGGAATCTGTACAAGCCATACTGAAGAATATCATCGACAATCGAAGAGCTTCAAGCCAGAATGTTGTTAGAACAACAAATACTACTGGCCATTCGATTAGTAATGACAATAACCATCAACTTGAAACCAATGCCAATCGTTACCATTCTTCTGGCAGAATGAATTCGAATTGTAATAATAGAAACAACAATCTCAATCCAACATTATCATCGTTGAGGACCGTTTCAGATCCAGCGAACACCCACAGCAATGAAAAACGAATAAACAATAGTCTCAACAACAACAACAACAAGAATAAATTACAATGTAAACACTGTGAACGTAAATTTGTGGCCAAAGATCGTTTGGAAAAACACATGGACATCTGTGCAAAGATATTCCAGAAACAAAGGCCAGTTTTTCAATCTTCCAAACAACGAAGACAACAACAACAACAACGACAACAAGAGTTCTCAAACAATGATTATCATCGTGATGGAATCAAAATCGAGGATTGTTCCGCCAAACATCATTTGAAAAAAGTAAAACAAAATCGGAAATTGGAAAAAAGGAAAAGGAGCTATGCGCTAGCGCCATCTAGTGACATGAATTTTAATGATGTTTTTTGTGTCTGTTCATATCTTATTTCTAGATTTCTTCGGACTGTTCGGAATCCAAGCCAATGGATCTGGACCGACCAAAATCCACATCGAATTGGAAGGTGAATCGGCAGCAGTTTTTGGAAAAATTAAAACAAAATAGGATGAAAAATCGAGAACAAAAGAGCTATTCAAACATGACGGATTTGACGGGGGCGGATGTGGTAATGTTAGAAGAGAATATGGCCAATATGGCGATGATGACCTCCTCATGCAAATATTGTGAAAGAAAATTTAAAAACGAAACAATTTTAAGACAGCATGAAACATTCTGTAACAAGCACAATTAAATCGATGTAGATCATTCAATTATGTTAATTAGTATTATGTAATATTTTTTTCGACAAATGAATTATTTTTTGAGTTTTTTATTCTTCAGTTTTTTCTTTATTTCTCTTTCTCTTTTTGGCATTTTATTGATCTTTGCTTTAAGTTGCTTAGAAATATCTTTACTGGAACTAGTGCTTGTTTTTTCTTTAAAGAGCGATGTATCTTTAAGTTTAACCCGAGGTTTAGAAGACGATGATGTTGAACTTGGAAATATATTTTTACTTAGTGATTCATTGTACGCTCTTCGAATATGATCAAAATTGATGAAAACTAAAATCAGAATAGCCAAAAATTGAAAGCATAACAAAACTACTAGCTTCAAATTCTGATTCCGAATTAGATTTAGAAGACCACGTTCAGAACAGTCGAAAATTTCGTTTAGCTTCGAATGACCTAGAATCTACACATTCAAATATTGGAAACATGGAATTGTCTTAATTGATTGATATTCACCATACTTTTACTTTTTGATCATCATCGATCGTTATTTTATAGACATTATCGTTCTCGCAATACACATACAATGCATTTTTGAAGGTGAAAAAACCGGCCAAATTTGCACCGATTTTCGGGAATGTGGCTTGTTGAATTTTCAAACCACAATATTCTTTCAACTTTTGCCAATCCAAGGAGATCAAGTACTTTCTTTCATCCCGAAATGTTAAAATTCTTGCTTTCTGAGATATTTGAAATACGTTTTTGATTTGAAAATTTTGTCCAGTACAAACCTGTATTATTGTTTCAATATTTGAAAAATAATTAGATTCTTTTCCTTTGTCGAACAACAAAATTGAGGAGTTTTTCTCAACGGTTCTCTTGTAACAATAATCAGATTGCCATACAGGAATATGTGTCGTGTACAAAATTTGAATGATTTCTTTATTGGTATTGTTGGGCCAAATAATTCCCAACAAATGGCCGTCAAGTTCTGACAATCAACAAGGAAAAATAAATGGACCCAGAAATGAATTTTTGACCACACATACCGAGAACGGAAACCAACCAATCAGCTTGAAAGAATTGATTAATCTTGGTGTCATATATCCAATAAATCCGAGCATCGGATCTTTTTTCCACAAAACCAACGTCATTACGGATATTGAATACATGGATTATATTTTTGAAACCATCACAATGTGGAAAAGGATTTCTATGCTCGAAAAATGATGATAAATGCGTAAAACTGAATTCATCAGTTCTTTTTGGCACAGCCAACATCATGATCACCAAATGAAAAAACTTCATTTTTTCAATAACCAAAAACTACAACTTTATTGCTTTTAAATCATTACTATGGTTCGAGAATTGTTTTTCGACCAATTTTGGTAGAATTTTCAAAATTGAATTAAAATAGTGGGAAACTTCTGCAATAGATGGCGCTAAAATCAAGATATATTTGAATTTAACCATTCTAATGGACCAAAGAGAATTTATTTTTATTCTCCTTTTTGAAATGAAAGAAAAAGCTTTGAAGCAAGCATGTAATCCGATACGAACTTGTTTGCTTTGTCAACACACCAAAGAAGCAGAGGGATAGAAAGGGAGAGTGGGTTTCGAGATTATAGTGACAGTTTTTTTTTCGAACAAGGAGAAGCTGATGGTCGTGGTTGGACAGTTGTCCAAGAATACTGAATATCAATTCCGAATGATTTGAAAACAGACCAAACGCCAACAAACTGAAGCAATCCTCAAAGCTATTAAAGCTGAATTCAATTAATCACCAAAGACAGACCAATTAGCAAAGTAGTCACCAGAACATAACAAGAATACACACACACATCCCATACATCCCATATATTAGGTTCCTGTGTTCATCATCATCATTATTATGCTTGAATATGGAGATTCGAAAGCAAATGTTCATTCTTCACGGTTCTGAAAAGAGAGAGAGAGAGAGAAGTATGAACAGATGCTCTTGTTTCATTTTGTGTATGTTATGTATTCAGGATGGCCATCTATCAAAATGACATAATTTGTCTCTAATTATATCTTTTCTCCCTCTCTCTCTCTCTCTCTCTCTCTCTCTCCTCCTATTATTAAACCCATCAAGCCAAGCAACAGCAACAGATTTGTCCTTCTTGTCGTTCTGTCCTATGGATATCTATTGTATGCGCACGCATATAGACACACTATACGATCATTGACGCCCATTCATACTGTTAAAAAGTGTCACTATAAAACAAAACATCATTCACTGTTTTGTGTACACATTCGATTTTAGGGCTGAAAGTATTTGTTTTGGGGGACGGATTTTGATCTGCAATTTGTCCACAAGTCAAGTTCATCATCATCTTATTGGTCGGTTTGGTTTGATAGAAGCTTATAGAGGGAAAGCTGAACAGGGAGTTGACCAATAAGTAGATTGAACAATAGTGAAAGCTTGGCGGAAACAATTGTTCAACAATTTACACGTTAATAATAGTAAAATGTGTTGTGTTGGCGTTTCTGGTTGATTTGATTGGTTAAAACAAAACTGACTTACTTGTGAATTATCTCTTCTTTTTCTCTTGTTTCTCTCTAAACAAGGTGTGGCATTTTTTTTTGTTTCTGATGTCCAGAGAAGCTTTTCAACACAAGCACAAGCCAAGAAGAGGATAGGAAGAAGAAAAATAAGGAGGGCAGAAAGTGAAATGTGAAAATGTGTGTGCGCATAATAAATTGTTAATGCCAGCCAAATATTATTAATACTTGACATGTTCACGCGTTATTTAAAAAATCGTTCTTTTAAGAACCGTATTACATAAAGAGGAAGCGGACCAAGCAACAGAATTTTGACGTATGTTTGTGTGTGCGTTGGTGAGATGTTGTGAATGAATATTTTCTGTAAAAAATACCAAAAACCAAATCTTAATGAGCTGTAAATTATTTCCATTTCTCGGGGACCATGCAAACTACAGAACAAATGCTCGTCTGGTTCGCATGTTATTCATGTCGATCTTGTCTTGGGCCTTCCACCCGAAACGGAAGAATAAATTAGCGAAAATGATCCTGGACTATCCAACCTTCTGTTTAGTTGCGTTTGTTTGTGGTGTTGAATTACCACAATGTTTGTTGTAATATTTGAAATTAGAACTTTTTTTCGGCCATCATCCGGCCAGTTGTCTACGGTTCCGGCACATTATTGCATAATATAGCAAAAACCAAATCAATGCCAATGATAATATGATTGGTAGCGTATCAAGCCGTCATCATCATCATCATCATCATTATTATTATTATTATTGTAAGAATACTTTCGATTCTTTAGAATGAAAATGAAATACAATAATTTGAATATTTTTTCCCGGGGGTCCAGCCAGTCTGTTTGTCTTTCGCGTGACTTTGTTAATATTTAAGTGAAAAAAAGCGATACTACCCCAAACAATCATCCTGAAACCAAGATGGTTACATAACCAGGTGATATCCAGGTATCCGTATCTCGTGAAAGTATTGTTTTCATTAAATTACATCCACACACACACACGCACAAGCAGAGAGATATACACTAGTCAATCAATCCTCGGCTTGTTCGGCAGCAGCCAAATAGAGTTTATTCAAACAGGTAGACACAAACATCAAACACCTAAAAGAGATAAATCGCCTCTCGAAATGCTGGTGTGTTGGTGTGTGTGCGCGCGTTTGTCAGAGAAGCCGCCGCGAACCATCATATCTCGAAAGTTGTATTGTTTTTTTTTGCCGAAGAGATTCCTATTTACCTGTGCGTTTTGTTCGATGTTGGTATTTCGTTGTTGGCTAAGCGCGAGAGAGCGTGATTTATTCATGGAATGATCCTATGAATAAACCCAGAACGTGACTAGGCTGGGGAACAACATCATATCCTCTCTCTCTCTCTCTCACTCTCCAAGAACATTTTTTTCCCGTTTCTGTGCTTGGTATTCGGTGTTTGGCGTTGGCAAGGATTCGTGACTCATAATATTTACCTGTTTGTGTGGTTTGATGTCTGTCTTGCCACAAGGTAAAAGATTCTGTGTGTGTGTGAGTGTGTATCCTCTCTTCTATCTTTTGGCTTGTAAACGTTTGTATGCGAACCGTGCGGATTGCGTATCATCGCCCACGATGGCTAGCCCCGGCCATCATATCCCATCCGCATTCGAAGATTTTGGCACATTGATTTCCTATTAATAATTCATTGGTTTTGTTTGATTAATCCATTATTATTGTTGTTATTATTATGATCATCATCATCATCATCCAAATGATGTCCCATAATTGTTCATTATTGATTTGTCACGATTTTTTCTTTATTGTTTTTAATTGTTTTATTATTGTTATGTTAATTATTAATAATTATCAATAATAATCCTTGGGGCGGCGCGAATATCCACCAAAAAAAAAATCCAAACACAAAAGAGCTAACAATATTTTGAAATTTTTACAAAGTGCCGGCGTTTTGTTTCATTGTGGATTTCCGGATCCGGATAAGAATCCGTTTCGTATTTACATTGAAAATAATTTATATTACGAAATACACAGAAAAATAGATTTTACAAACTAAGACCACGGATACCGCCTCCAAACTGTGATGCATAATAGAATGATGATTTTGTTAAATCATTTGCCGATACAAAACCAAATGGATCAGCAGCAGCAGCGGAAGCAGTGGCCGTTTGATGAGATGAAATGGTGGGACCCATATGACCAGCAACGGCAGCCGCTGCCGTTGATTGAAAACTATTGGCGGCCACCGTAGTGTCCAACATTTGGCTCATACAATTATTACTATGATGATGGTGGTGATGAGGATGATGTGGATGATGATGATTATTCGGATGGTGATGATGATGGTGTGCTACCGCGGCCGCCGCTGCCCAATGACCAGAACCAGAACCATTTGATGATGGTGGTGGTGGTGAAATTTTGTTATTAAGACTATTGCCATGATGATGATTGTGTGTAGTGTTCGTACTGTTGTTAGTGTTGTTGTTGGTCGCGGCCATGTTGTTGGTATGCGAAGATATCCAAGATGGTGTACTGGCAGAGATATTTGAGACATTATTATTGTTGTTGTTGTTTGTGTTGTTGCCATTGCTGTTGTCCAAACTACTGCTACTGCTGCTGTTATTGGCTGTTGTTGGACCAATCAACGCGGCGGAAGTGTTACCAGTCGGACCAGCAACATTGGTCAAGGAGGCAGCATAATCGTTGGTAATTGAATTAATATTAGAATTGTTTAACATGTTCAACACCTATGGAAACCAACAAAAAAAAATTCAACGACAGGTCGTCCGAAAAGATTTGATTGATTAGGTTAATTTTTCATTATTATTATTATTATTATTTAGTTACTCAGCACACAACATTGGCTGGTAATGGCAAATTGAATTATTATTGTACATTGCACTATATTGATTTTATTTTATTTTATTTTTCAACAACGATTCTTGGTATATTCCCTAGCCGTTTCGTTTAGCCGTGGCAACCTAATTGAATACTTAACAGGTTGTTGCCCATCCGCGCCAGAGCGAACAACACAATAGATCGCGACCTTATTAGTCCTGCCTGAATTGAGTGATCGAAAGGGAGAGAGAGAGAGAGGGAGATAGGAAAGGTGGTCAAATCAAGGAACCTACAACCATTCTTGACCTTTCCTTGCATCAAAAAAAAACAAATTATTAATTTGGTTCTCTTCTCTCACTTGAACAACATCCTTGGAGAAATTAATTCAAAGAAAAGAAAATCATTGACCACAACACAACAACAATTTCCTCTCTCTCTCTCTCTCTCTTTATCTATCTATCGTTTTTCGAAAAAAAACCAACAAGATTGATCGGTTCTAGGAGGAAGATGCCGCCGTGCAAATGTTCTCCGGCTGCTTAAAACTCTAAATGGCGATTGTAATTTCAATTTTTCGAAAGTTTTTCGGAAAAAAAGAGCGCGAAAGAGAGTGAAACAAAATAATATTGATTTGATAACAAGGTGAATTTTGTTCCTCTTTTTTTTCTGCTTGTGGTTCAAAAGTTAATTCGAAAACAACAAAGCTCATTAAAATTAGATGGTTGATAACCGAATTGGATTTCGGTGTTTTCATACATCCGAACCCGAACACCAAGAAAAAAAACAGCAACATTCACATTTGTCCGAACCGAATGCTAATAATAATAATAGATTGATAATGGTATTGCCAGCAATAAACAGTTGATAATTCTGTTAAGAATCATACAATCATACAACGACAACAACATTTAATGGCTGTGTTGATTATAATTGGACAAGTTCTTAGTTGGACGCATCCAAATTAATGTTTGTCGAATGTGCATCGTAAAAAGGAGAGCGAGCGAGCGAGCGAGCGAGAGAGAATAAAATAAATTAACCCCTGAACTCCTGGTTACAGCGATGAAGAATATAATGGTCTAATCTCGTTCGGTGAAATCAAACACCAACGACATAAAACAAACGCACATACACCAACTCACCTGTGATTGAAGTGCAACGGATGCAGAGGATACTGTTGCCGCATAATTGCTGGGATCGGTGGCGGAAGACAAATAGCTGCTTGAAGCTGCCGCCACAGCCAATGATCTAGTGGTCGGATTGAGCGGATCATGTTGATGGTGCATCGGTGCCGTGTGGTGATGGATATTGCCACATTCTGCCGCTGCTGCTGCTAAATTCGATTTTCGAGGAAAATCGTTATAATAATAATAATAACAATTAAGATAACAATTAGAGGAAGGATTCTTGTTGCAAGACACACACACACACACCAACACACACAAACAGACACTTGTTTGGGACATTGAATTATGTTTATTGATTGTCGAATTTCGTTCCCCATAATACATTCTAAATACATTTGATTTAGCTTGTAAATTATAGCTTCAAAGATATTTGGAGAATCTCGATCAAGACCATGGCTCTGCTTCCATGCTATGAATATTAATTATACTTATTAAGATAAAATATACTCTGAAAACATGTTGCTTCCAAAATTAGAAGAAGAAGAAGAAGATGATGATGATGATGAAAAAAAATGCTACCACCAAATCAAGCTATCAAAAATCGTCGATAACTAATGGCGGTGGCCACGGGGACCATGCAACAAGTGATATATAGACAGAAGCGTTTTCTGTTGACAAGTGTGCATGTCGGTTGGCCCAACTATGCTTTGAATAGTGCATGAAATAAGCCGACCGATCGATCAACCAAACGGATGGATGGTTGGATCGGCCGGCCGGTCGGTCCATGGAAAATGGTGTTGGTCATCACAATCATCACCACCATCATCATCATCATCATCATTTTTGGTTTTATTTATTGGCAGCAATTGTACTTTATTGTTTTTGATAATTTCTGCATCAAAATGGCCAGAATGGTGAGCCAAAGAGAGAAAGAGAGAGAAGTTGAAGAAGAAGAAGAAGAAGAAGAAAGAAAAAGAAATGAAACCATTCCTTTTTGATCAAATGGTTTGATAATAAGTCAGGATCTGGATGGTAATTCTTTTCTTGCTTATTTTTTTGCTTCGAATAAGATTTTTTTCCTCTTTCTTGATACTTTAATGTGACATTTTTATTGTAATTTATCGTTTCAGTAGCTAGCAATCCCTAGGTACATGATCAACATCATCATCATCATCATCATCATCTTCTTCTTCTTCTTCTTCGATGTCTTACATCGTTGGTGATGGTCTCTCTCTCTCTCTCCAGCTCTTTTTCTGCATTACTAGGGTCTTCGAATGTCATCGACTATTTATCATTTCGATGAGGGCAGGTATTTAATGTGCGAGGGTAGCCAACAAGAATCTTGGAAGCTAATCTTTCTTTTGCTTCTTCACATTTCCACCAACTAACCATCCATCCATCTTTTGCGTTTGCAAAACTATTCCCGGGAATCGGTTCAACCTTCTCATTCTCCTCCTCCTCCTCCTTCTAATGCTCACCATCACTATCACCACCTTAAACAGCTAATTACCGACAGAAAATCAGTTTTTTTCAGTTTTTTCCTATCGTCCTGTTTGTTCGAAGGCTTCTGGTGATATGGTGAAGCATAAAGGAAAACTACGTTGGACTGAACTATCTGAATTCTAAATAGTTTGAATTGAATGTGTTGTCCATTCGATTTGGATGCGGTTGTGTGTGTGCGTGTGAGTGTGTGAGATTGCATAATAACCATGGTGTGATGTATGTGAAATGCATTCGGATTTATGGTAGAACAGTGTATCCCAAACCATACCTTGAGATGTATTATAATGATGATTGTTTGTTTCGGCTTGTTGTGCAGCTGCCAATAGATAGGAATTAGTTGCCGAACTACTATATGCTGCATGCATGGCTGGCAATGATGCCAATGCAGCACTGAAACCATTCAATTGTTGGCTTCCCATCTGTTTTCGCCATCTTGCTCTTCGATTGCTAAACCATACCTGTTGCATAGGTTGCATATTCGGACGCGAAAAAAAAACGAATGAACAAACAATTATTAACCAATTAGACAATAATAATAATTATCATCATCAACAAATAAATATAAATGTGCGTTTTCAAATCCTATTTTAATTAGAATTTTCTTCATCAACTAATGAATTCCAACTGAAACTAAAGCCTTGATAAAACCTTGCACAAAAGGCTTTACTTTGATTGATCCCGGCCATCATTCTCTACAAACAGGCAGACATGGACACAGACACAGACACAGACACACACGTAAACCGTTATGGATGTTGTTGTGGTGGTGTAAATGAAAGCCATGATCTCCCGACTTATTAGCGTGACAGGCCAAGATTGACTATCCGCCATCGGACTAGCCTAAGCTTAGGATAACCACACACACACATACTGATATATCCGAGCTAGCATAGCCCAAGTATCTTAGTAGAATCTTTGACCAATTGACAGTTATTGTCATGGCAAATTAAGAATAACAACCTGCGATACTCTGGTCGCACGCACACAGGTAGAAGATCAATCTGTGTGTGTGTGCGTTTGATAGATAGACAGCTTTTGGTTTCTTTTTTTTTTCGAGTTTTCTGAAACCTGGGGGATTTGGACATGTTTTGCACATTCTTTCCTGAAAGATTGAACAAAAAACAAAAAAACAAATGTGCCGCACACCAACAATATTAGATGGCTTGGCCAGAAATAATATGGGCTAACCATTTAATTATCAGGTTGAAAGTGTGTGGTCTCTCGCACTTCTAACCTGGACACACACACACACATCTTTCAAACACCTATTGTCTGTTGCCAAAGAGATCCCTTACACTTTTGAAGCCGAATTGAAGAAGAATAAGAATAAGAAGAAGCTTCTGCTGCCAATGTCAAAACTTTAATTTCAACATGTCATGCATCAAAATATCAGCAAGTTTAGCTATCGCGCGCTTGTGGCCTGGCCACAACAAAACAACTACAACCAATACCCGACCCGGTATCCCTAGCACACAAAGCAATGTATCCAATATAATAATAATTGAAGACAAGATACGGCGCCTTTGAGGAACACACACACTTGCATATCTTATTAAGTGCCGATAGGCGAAATGTGGTCAGATCTCCGCCAATCAGCCATTGCCGCCGATGATGATCAAAATGACTGAGATGGTGCGAAGAGAATGATGATGGTGGTGGTGGTGGTGGTGGTGGAGGATGATGATGATGATAATTTTAATAAATATAATTTGACCACACTTGGCACCACCCGAACCGAAGATGTCCAACAATAATGATGATCGTTTGAAGTTTAAACGTCGACAAACTACACGCACACGCACAAATATTCAAAGATGGTTGTTGATGCTACTTCTTTTTGATTAATTAGAAATCAATTGAAATTCAGAATAATAGAAATCGAATCTTGAACAATGTTTCAAACGTACATTGAACATTTCTTTTTTTTTCAACTATAAATTACGTAATTCAGGGTTTAGACAAATAGACATAATAAATAGATTGATGGCTTGGGCGACCCAAAATTACAGCTTCAGGGCTGTTTTGTTCGGGACCACTACATACATTATCTTCTCAACTCAACCTGTTGCTGCTGCTGCTATTGAATTGAATGACCGGTCGATAGGATGATCACCTGTTGCACCACAGAGCCAAAACTCTGGTGGTCACCAGTGGTTATAACCTTTTTAAACCAGTATTCGTGAGGTGATTCGTTTTTAGTTTTCTAAAAAAATTCGATAACTAAACTAAACATGTTGGTGTTTGGTGGTGGTGGTGGTTGGACAGAATAATTTTCGATCGAAATTGGCCAACAATAAGTTTTTTTTCCGAACGAAATAGAAGACAAAATACCACACAACAACACCACTAATTTGTGCGACAATTCAATGGGCTGGACATACAAAAGAAATGAGAATCCGTGCAAAAGAGTACGCAAATTAGAGGTTGAATGTCCGAACAACAACAACAACAACAAAAAGAATACGGCTACTGAATATGTGTCCAGTTGAACAGGAAAATTATTGGCTTTCAAACAAGCAACAAAACCTGACCAACACAAAGGTAAAAGGTAGACCTAGACATCTTTTTTGCCAAATTGCCAGGCTTCAAAGTGTGCCATGATCTTTTCAAATTTTGATGAGCCCACAGGATTGGTCATATTTTCTCATTTTTGGTCAAATCAAAGCCTGAACACATACCTGAACACGTGCTTCGGTTAATTTGGTACGTTGAGCTAGCTCTTCTCTGGTATAGATATCCGGATATTGTGTACGCTCAAACGCTTTCTCCAATTCGTCCAATTGATGTGCGGTGAACGTAGTACGAGATCGTCGCTGCTTCCGTTTCAATGTAAGACCGGGTTCTACATCGCTGCCTTCGCTATCAGAATCGTCCGCTGCATATGTTCCATCAGCCAATCATACATTGTTGTGGGTTTTTCAGGGGGAAGAAAGGACAAAAACGAAAAAGACAAGGCAAACAAATAAATTAGTTCAACAAAAAAAAAACAGGTTCCGGCAAGCAAAATGAACATTTATGGTCTGGCTATTTTAACAACAACCGTATCGGACGATTCAAGCAAGCAAGCAAAAAAAAGAAGAAGTAGGATTCATTTATGTTTCTGAAATAATATTCCAAAATGAAATGATTTTGATGACAATCAGTGTGCGGTAGCAAATGACCACTTTTACGTCGGCTACCAAGAGTATTACATCCACTTAAATCCAATCGCAGGTGTAAGTGTGTGTGTGCGTGTACCGAAAAATGTTACCGCACATATCAATACAAATAGGAACACAACAACTGGGCTAATAATAATAATTAGCTAATTATTTGCGTTAAGCACACATCGCATCACTTGGAGATTAATCATTCTGGAGGCTGTTCAATTAATTTCAGCCAGAATGGATGCTCGCGAAGCAGCATTGACCGAACGCAGCAAGAAAAAAGAATAAGCATCATGAAGATGAAGATGAAATTGTTGGCCCGGTCAACGTGAAACCATATTTGAGACGTACAAATGTTCAGAACTTCGATCTCTCTCTCTCTCACTCTCTTCCCGCGAGGTTCCATCTATCAAATCCTATGATGATCATTTCAACTGATTCGTGTTCTTCAAGCTGCTCTAAGAATGGCAGTTCAATGGGCATTCAATTACGAATCAGACGATTAAGAATTACGAACAACAAAAAAGCGAAATAAAAGCGAAAATAATAAATTTTTCTTTCGATTTTCGGGTTCTGTGATTGAATCTTTCCTCCCTTTTCCCCTTCACCCCCCGTTTCTATCCGAAAAACCAGATACTGGACACTGGAGATGGCTATTCAGTGTGCGTGCCCGAGCGGTGTTCTCTCTTGAAGTTCTCTCTAAACCTATCTTCCAAGTGATTAATTGCCTAATTTAATTAAGAAATATAGATTTTCGCACAGCAGGCAAAATGGTGAGGCCAGAAGCGCGATCCAATCACACAGAATCGCGCACAAGAAAAAAACACCTTCTGTGTGTTTGTCGATCTAGTTTTATAATAAAAGATCTGTGTGTGTACCACCACTGGGGGATGTGTGCGCGGCAAGCCAGAATTGAAATGGAAAAAAAGATGAATCTTTTTCTGGCCTGCATCAAAGACGGACATATGTCAAACTGAACACGGTGTACGCAGTGGTGTCGGACCAAATCAATGCTTGATTCGGCAAGCAAGAGAACGAACTGTAAGCTCATCAGCTCGCTCAATGTGTAGTGTGCGAATTTCGATTTCTAGTCTGATCTTTATTTGATGCATGATTTTTTCATTAAACGATTCTTGAAGAAACAAGAACCGAAATGAAACACACGTTGATCTTTCCGAACAAAAACCACGAATTTGCCGCCTTTCTGACCGCACCACCACAGCCGCCGACGATACCGGCTTCATCTTTTAATTAATAATTTGGCTAGCATAATTACCGAAAATTATGCTTGACCTTAAGCAAACAACAACAACAACAATGAGGAGACCGCATCAAGCCTAGCGAGAACCAAACGTGTGTATGCAAATAAAGAGAATAATCATCACCATAACGATTTAAAAGATAAAAGATAAAAGGGTTATGCATGTACCGAATACGACTACGGCACGTTCCCCAGTGGAAGCTCTCAATGGACAATATTTTTTAATGATTATGTTTCCACATAATGTCACGATAACCATTCGCATCGAACAAACTTTGTATCCTCATCCTTTTTTCAGGGGCGGGGAAAGGCGGGGCTCCAAGAACAAGCTCCTATATTTGATTAGGAGGAGGAGGATTCTGTCTGTCTGTCGGATGTTCACCTGTTGCTTGAACTGATTTCGAGCAGGCATCAAGCATCAAATCTCAATTAGTTGTAATGGTTGTTGTTGTTGTTGTAGTTGTATTTCGGTCCTAGACATTGTCTCAATGGTCGCACACACACTCACACACACACATCTCATTCGGACAGAATAGGATTTAATGACTTAATCTTGTTTCAGTTTGGAACTTTTTGATGATGGCCAACCAATTGGAAGCCACCGGGCAATGTTGGCAGGAGAAAAGAAACCATCACAATGTTTCACATACAAATAATAATAATAATAATAATAATAATAATAATAATAATAATAATAATAGCCTAAATAACAATGGTAACAGCGAGAGAGCAAGGCAGCCAGCCAGCCAGGTATATACGGAACAACAATGGTCTCATCCAATTGTGTCCAACAATTGTGTGGTTGTTGTCAATGGTCTTTCTCTCTCTTGTTCTCGTTCTCTCTCTCTCCGTCTGAACAAATCATTCTTTTGTGTCCGGGCGCGCACTACCTTTTTGTTGTTGTTGTTGTTGGCTTATTGGCCAGTTTCTACAATGAAATTCTATTCTATTCT